>JAQGBY010003986.1:0-17738 GCA_034698785.1 Mycogona germanica | reverse complement strand
TTGTCTTAAACGACATTTCATCGAAAAATGAGACCACACATGTGTCATTTTTAAGATATCATTTTTAAGTGTGTAGTTGAACTGGTAAGTGCGAAAAATACAGAGTTTCAAACAGACCGGGACTTGAACACCGGATTCCTGGATTGCCGGTCCAGTGCTCTTTAATATTGCACGTATTCGTAAACCTCGTTTATTTTCAACCATTTCTTCAGCAAAAAAAAAGAAAATAGGTTCCCGTGTGACCAATATGTCAAAGATGTATGCGAGTTCAATTCCCGATTTTTCGGGCAAGCTATTACTACGCGCTCCGTCCCATCTGAATGAAAATAAAAGCCGTGGTGGTGGCAGCACCCGTTCACGATATCAGGTTTACGTTAAGATATCTAAGTTTGTAGACAAGGCTAAAAAAATTTACCAGGTCGACACTGGGATGAGATTAGAAGGAAACTTTGGTGGACCCCCCCCCCCCTTAACAGCTTTAGAGAAGCGGTTGCAAATTTTAGCCTTTTATTAGAGCGAACAATCTTCAAAACAAGCGTTCATGCTAAACCATCCCCATATTCATATTCTCATGAAGTGCTACAAAATTGGCATATTTAAGACATTCCTTCAACCAGGCAACTTCAGCATACCTATTCTCTCGCCACCTACTCTTGATTACCACGGGACATGGGGGGCCTCCGTGGGCCCCCCCATCCCAAGAAAAAAGGGTGTCGATTAATGGATCTCCATACACAACTGCAACCATCCCGGCAGGAGAGCCGACGAGCCGTAACACGGGCAAGTTCGCCGGAACCCGAGTCCAATTTGTCTCGATGAATGTTTAATGGAAAATAACTTCCACGAGCCGGGCGCTTGAGCGAATCAGCAGTCAAGAAAAACAGGCATCCCTCTTTGCAAAAGATGTTTGGATCCACATTCATAAATGTTTAATTCTCGGCATCAAACGGACAAAAAAAAATAAACTACCGCCGATATATATCTTAAGATTGCCTTCACTCGCAAACAAATGTTCACTTGGAAGCGAGCATCTGCGCGAGCCAATGGAAAATAAGACATAAGACCACGCCCAGAGATGCGACGTCGGGCTCTCGCAGCAGTTTAGGCGGCGTTTTCAAAATAGACAACATGTATAATTGTCCTGAATGATTGGAAACGATCTCTCATTCATTGATTAGTGTGCATTCAATTCAGCGAAACTTCAGCAGCTGCAATGACGGCACCTCACAGTTACTTCAACCAAGCATGCTTTAGCAGAGGGTGCATTTAGACATAGAACAAAATAGGGGCACCCGCGCTCGGACAAGACCACTGCTCATTCTCCAATGACGATTCATAACATCTCAAAAGTGCTCCAGAATTTCAAATGTGCGTGCTCTGGAGGTGGTGCGTTCAATTTTCCAATACCACTCGGCCACGCAATCTGTATTTCAGGAAAGCGCATGCGATCTCGAACACCCAATTGCCCCAAATCTCACAGTGTAAGTAGACCCCCCCCCCCCCGTCTGAAGTGCACTTGCCCAATATTCCGAGCCAAGACAGAAAACGCCATCTCTCGATAATTCCGGGAGCGGATGTACCGACGACACCTCACATGGATATCCGGTCAACGCTCTACGCGGCCACAACAATCAAGCCCCCGTTTCTGCGGCACGCGAACAGTGGGATCAAGACACGCGGAAATAGTGTCGAAGATTTTCCGAGCCACACACACACACGTTACACTCAGTTCCCATGCCCAACATCAACGCGGGTGGTGGTCTCTGGAGAAAAAATAAAACGAGCCCAGCAGCATCCAACACTCACTCGTTTGTTTTTTGACCAGAACACCACACTACGCCCAACGGGTTACGTAGCATGCAGAACAACAATTCTGGCGTTTCTCCGCTCGTTGTCGTCTTTTTTTTTGCCGGTCTCTTCCCCCCCCCCGACGGGCACCAAACCCGGGCGACGATAACATTCTCTTATCGTTTTTCTGCCTGGCAAAGCTTCCTCGAATATTTCTCTTTTTTTCTTCCGCTCTCGTGTTCGCTATCACTGCGGCGTTGAGCCGCGTTGTCTGTCAACGCTTTTAAGGCAATGCTCTTCGACTCTTCGTTTCGTGGCCGCCCGTCGAGACAATTGTCGAGGACGGACGCGTTGCGCGTCCATGGTCCACGACACTGGAAGTTTGCACCGTCGTTGGTGGCAGCACCATCGAGGTGGTAATGTTTGGTGAGGAGTGAAGCGGACATAGAAGTATCGCGGAAGACAAATGAGCTGACGCTTATTCACGACAAGAAGGGTGCCCTGCTTCGCCTGGGTTTACAGTAACCACCAATGAAATAAAAAATTAATTGTTTAAATTTACCGGCTATTTTACGTTTACACGATGACACGCGATAAACGCAAACGTTAAATGTGAAGCAACTGATTTTTCACGTGCTATACTCAGTAATAACGTCATGCAGTGGTGCCTCAACATGTTTTTTATATTTAAAAATTTGGATTTTCAATCGTTTGACAATTATTGATGTCAAATTGAAAAAGAATAATTTTAAAAATATCTATTTGATTATTTTATGTTTTTTAATATTGTCATTTTATTTTATTTTCATATTGAAAATATTATTCCGGTAATAGTATGTGTATAGTGTATGTTGTGTGCTTGGTTGGAACTGTTATGTTTCTCGTGAAATCGACGACGTCGTGCTTTTGATGTGGAGACGCAATTTTTTAAGTTTGAAGCGAAAGGGAGATTACCCAAAATTTTGTAACGCTTGTTTTATTATGTAATCGTAAAAATTGAGATCTGTCGCTCCGTCGCTAGCGAATTATGGTGGTGTAGTAACTTTATGTTGACTTTTTTGAAATTTCATTGATCCGTTCGAGAGATAGTCTCCAGACACGAAAATCAAAACCTCTGTTTTATAAAATAGGATTCGTACAAGCTCGTCAGAGAGGCTGGCATCAACCCCACATGGTCCCACAGTCGACAATCGATAGAGAATCCATTCACCTCATTCGGAAGTGATATGCGTTTAATGACGTAAAAATTCCAGGATTAGAAATGCATTTGAATAAAAATTAAATCATTAGACGACGGCTACGGATTCGAATAAAAGAGCAGCCGGGAACCGAAATCGCAATTGATCAAACAGAGCTGCGACGAGTGCAAACTTCCGGCGTCGTGGACTACAGCCAGCAGTACGTGTACAGTCGGCAAATGCGAGGCACGCACTTGGATAAACGCCACAGACGAAAAAATAATAATAGCAATTTGCACACCAGTGGTAAACAAACGTGACGATGTTCCACGCCATAAAATAACCCAAACACCAAGTGTGCTTAGGCAAAAGATTCGCCCGGAAAAATGGGGACACCACCAAATAACAACGTCGCCCAATCGTAGCGTGTGGGGCAAGATGGATCCAGGCCATCGATCGCATCCAGGACAGCGCTGGAATTACAGCAAACGCAGTAGCGACCACTAATAATTGATGGGCAATGATAATCATGAAAATACAGTGGTGCAGTTGTCGAAATTCCATCACCCAGTTCCACGACCCACGAGGGCAGTAACCTGTCCTAATGAATCACGATGGCTCGACTATTTCACCTCTACTTGTCTAAAACGCCATGCCAATCCAACGTTCGAATCCCGTTCCAATCGTTCAATTAGAAATCATAAAACGTCATCCTGGATCAATCAACCCATCAATCACAATTACAAATTTTACCCATCAAGCAGCTCCCAAGAGAGGGTCCTATGGCGGGGGTCAGGGGTGTGGCCCCTTCTACTTCTGTTAGGAGATGGGCACATAATTTTCCCGACATCAACATTACGATTGTAATGCCCCTTCTGAATTTTGTCCAGTAATTTTAAACTGATCTCCCTCCTACGATCTCCCATCTCAGTTTTGACAGCATGTCTGTGTCATTCAGTTCTTCAAAATCTGCAGCTAACAAATTTCGCAGCTCTTCGCTGAACCATTTCCCCTGCAAGCCCCACATGGCGAGGATCCCAAATGGAACTGCAGTATTCAAGCAAAGGTCGGACCAAGGAAAAGTAGGCCACTGACTTAACCTTACTTGGACACCCCTTAAACACGTTTTGAATAAGTATAAACCTAGCATTCGCCGCACCAATATCAATATTGAAATATCGACGTCCTAAACAAATCAACCTTAAATAACAACAAGCACCTACCAAACCATTTCTTTATTTATGAAGCGAATGACGATGGAATGAATATTTACGTTCGAGTATGGTTTATTCGGTAACAAGTGTTAAAACAAGGGTTTAAAGAAGGCGATTAGCCTTTAATCTTTGATGCATGGGAATTCGACATTGATGCGATTCTTTGCGTTCAAGAAGTCTCCAGCACATAAGCAGTAGTCCTTAACATTTTCCGGTGCTAAAACTGTACAAGAGTCTTCAACAGCGACACTACAGTTATTTGGTAACTAGTGTTTCGAAAGGTTCGTTTCATGTGAAATGAAAAGCTCTTGTATGCTGTACGCTTCGTAGATTTTCCACCCGACCGTTAATTCCGCCATTTTCAAGAAGGTGGGTCGCCTTTAAATCTTTGATGCAAGAGAATTTGGCATTTAAGTGATTATTTGCGTTCAAGATGTCTCCAGCACATAAGCAGCCGAGAACCCTTAACATTTTCCGGTGCTAAAACTGAACAAGACTCTTTAACAGCGTCACTAAAAGGAAAACGTGCTTGAATCCACCACAACGTCTACCCAAAAGAGATACAGCTCGCAATCAAAATGAATCTCCCTAGTACAACAACGTGGGCAAGCACCCCCGGGGCAAACATCTAGCGGAAAACCCAAATTTCAATTTTTATCAAATCCATTTTATTTTATTAAATCAATCATCCAAGTTACCTAAACTAATGTGGTGCAGCGAATATAATTTTGGTGTGCCAACGGTTATGGGCGAGGATCGTGGGCCAAATTGTTTAGTGCAAAAGGCAGATGCGCAGAAGGGCGCCACTTCGGAGTCGGTGTCCAGGGCGGCACGCTTTCCCGCAGAATGGAGCTGGGCCACCACTCACCACCCCCGCGCTAGAAAACGGAGACAACAAGTTGGCGACAATAGCGATGGCGACAGCCGGCACTGAACAGAGAACAGTCTCGCAAAACTACCAGAAATGTTCCCACACAGCGCGATGAAAAGACTTATACAACTCGCGAGCAAGTTTCCGACCGAGTTACGAGCCCCCGCCTTCGCGTGGCGCTTTACACACCGGACGGGTTGCGCGAAGTTGTCGTCGACGAACGAAGACGAAGACAAAAGCTAAAATCAAGATTGTCGCCAGCTTCGAGTACCGACAGCATGCCCACAGAATGGGGAGTGGGTAAAACAATGGCGTCGTTCTCGTTCGCAGACGCGACGTTGTGTCCCCGAGGCGACCACCGCATCGTCATTTATATGTATCGCTTCACTCATGACACTAAGTACTGATACGGGACTTGAGAAGTGGTAAGCCTCCTCAATAAACATCTTAAGACTTTAGTGCTGACACAGTAAATATACCTGTATGGTGCAATAACAAGGACCCGTGGACGGCCATGTTTCACACGAACGGACTTTAATGTCATCAAAAAAGGTAAATTCCAGGGCGCACCCGCAAGCCGAAGAACTCTAAATGATTATATTTACTGCTTCTTCGGCTGAACTTTTTAATAATCCAAACTGTCAAAACAAAGGAGGGCATCTCTGAGATTTCGGTATGCAAAAAGTTGTCTGCGATTCCAACTAAAGATCATAAGATAGGAGTTTCCGGGAATGGTCTACAGTTAACGCACCCTCTTGGGGCTCGTAACCTTTTTTGACGAAGAAGCACGCCTTTGTCCATACCGGGATACTACTAGGGGAATTGACCGACACGAGAAAATGCAACCTCGCATCTTGATCGAAAGGTTTGCCCTTGGTCGCTCCCAAACATGCTGGACAACTTCAGATGTTAAATAAAATAGTGCCGAAGCACGCCGAGTCGGATGTCGAGTTAAGGACGATGTCTTAAGGACAATGAAAGCTAGATAGATTAGCAGTGACCATTGATGCTGTAACTGTCGGATTACACTGCTATATCTATTTAGCTTTCATTGTCGTCCTTAAGACATCGTCCTTAACTTCAGATGTGTTTGTTCTAGAGGGGTGCGTTGAACATTAAATATCATTCGACCACAAGATCTGTTATTCGGAGCAACGTGTTTTCTTAGTATTTAGGAGAGATATGTAGGCGTAAGATCAGCGTCATATTTTAACTCCTATTTCCCTGGAGTGTGTAAACAGTGGAATGGCTTGACGGAGCCTAAAATCCAGAGCCTTTTAAATTAAATCCATTTCTGTCCCCAACTGGTCTTTCGACCCCCGCCATAGGTCCCTCTCTTGGGTGATGCTTGCGGGTAAAATTTGTAATTGTAATCAGTGCGACCCTCTCGTTGATTTCAATGTAATTAAGGTGTGAAAGAATCTCGCCAGGACTACTAATATAACTTTCTTGAAGTGACGACGCTCATCTAGTTCATGCGCTCCGCTGCCAACAGCTCGACGACTCCACGACACCGCGATTGAAAGGCGCCCATTTCGTAACCTACAGTCGTTGCGGACCAGCCCGAAAGAATTGGGGGACGGAAACTTGGTGGAGACATCTGCTTTGCCGTCCGTACTTCTCATCACAATGAGCGGGTGGCGGCGCACGGGCGCCGCCACCCCGGTACAGCGCGCACTCCACGGTGGCAGCGCCTCGCGAGAGAAGAAGATGGGAGAGAGAATGGAGAGAATGGGCTCGGCTGAGGACTTCGAGAACAGCCGGCGGTTAACGCTCTCGGGCGAACACAGATTCGGAACGCGCCACTAGCAGTCACGTCAAATTGAAAATGCCTGACAGACACACCCGACCCGGTATTGCGGTACACCCGGTGTATCCTCGATGAGCGCCACCTGACGAAATAATGAATCGAGATTCGAATTCACATTTGTATTGAATTGAATGACCACCGTCAAAATATTAGTGCTTCGGGGGCGGTCAAGCGCCTCATTTACACCAGAGGTCAGAGGTAGTTTGGCTAAAATAATATTCTGTTTTGTTTTTGTCAAACATTTCAGTTTAATATCAGTAATAAACTAACAATAAGTTATAAAGTAATAATTTCAGTAATAAACTTTCAGTTTTGCTAAAATAAATATTCTGTTTTGTTTTTGTCAAACACAACGGAGTATCGAGTGGTTATAGCGAGAGCTTAGCGCGTTCTCGCGGCCAGTGAACGCGGTTTCGACTCCGGCCGACACCATCGGAATTTTTTGGGCGAGAGAAATTCCCGCGCACGCCTTCTTTCGAAATGGGTGTAAAATCATGACCCGTGCATGAACGATATCGGGACGTTAAAGATCCCTTTCCTAGGCAACCTAGGTTAGGCAAAATTACCAGGTTGCCAACCTGGGGGAGTTATAAGATGAGCAATCACCGGTGAACCTCATTAATTAACATTTTTTGGTCAAACACATGGTGGATTTTAAAATCTCCAGGGTGGTCATTTGAAATCAATCGGTTCGTGTGCTCGTTGAACATTTCCATGGCGAATTTGCTTTCAACTTTCAACTTTCGGCCCCCGCCATTGGCTTTATAACAAACTCAATCCGGATATACGACGCATTTTGATCTTGGCAATTATTTTTTCGGGAAAACGGGAGATATTTTGAATAGCAACAACCTCATCAACTCTGACTATATAGTCCCCCTGCTTTCCGGAATGTAATAATTGCTGGATTCCCATGACCTCCAATTCAAAGGGTAAACGGGATCGGCTCCAGCATTCATATTGCCCTGTCCTTTCACAAATGAACCTTGGCGGACCTTTTCAAAAATGGTTAGGGCGCTAAAGCGGAAAGTGAAATGACCAGTGTAGCTATATATACATGTAACAACTTGAAGCGTTGCGTTATTCGCATTTATTATATTTTACTCAGCACGTACGTGTAAACCAATAGGAGAAGCGGACTGACACCGACGCGGTCAACCTGAGCAGTCCCCGACTGCGGGCCGCATATAAGTAACGGCTCATGTAAATTCATATATGTACAAGCGGCGGAGACAAGTTGAACAAGCGCGAGCGCAGTCATTGTGTAGTCTAGTCGTAATCTCTCCTCCCTCCCATACATAGATATATATATATTTGAAACTCGAAAACGACTCACAATAAAATTCCGCTGCGACACAACGAATTCCGCCACACGCCCGTACAGATCCACCAAAGGCAAATATTACCAGTTTAGGGACATGGGGGATCTGCGGCAGCAAATACTGTAGACGGGCGGCGCTGGCTGGCTGAAATCCTTCAGTTGGACCTATCCCAACATTATGCACGTTTACCAATAAAGTTTATTGCACAAATCGCCATAAACCGTCGAGTATTCCATATGGAAATTTGTTTAACGGGATGGTGAAGCCTGCCTGGACTCCGCCTGGACTAACGGCGTAAAACATGTGGGCGAATGCAATCCGGCGCTGTCCTGCATCCACAATGCTGTCAACTATGATTCAATGAAGACGTCGCAGAAACATATCTCTCTTGCCAAACTATTCTTCAGACAATAGTGCTTTGATAATTGTATTTGGACGCTCAACTTCAGAAAGGACAATGTATACAACGCACTCACAAACTGTACACCCAAAAAAATAATATGTTGTGCGTGATTTTGGAAATAAATCAGGCGCGGCAAAGTGGCAGCGCTATCGGTGACTTAATTAAAAATGACAAATCTCTTGGAAGGATTATCCCAATATTCACATGATACAAAAAATCATAAAACTAATAAGTTATTTTTAACAGCGCAGTGCCGGATGGACAGTCACAGGAGATTTATTCGAGCACACACACATCGATTTCCAATGATTGACTGCAGCGTTATTAAAGCTTATGGCCCGCAGGCAGGCAAGTGATCTATGGTTGGTTCGCCGTGGCCACTTGCAATATCCTATGCGAGCGCGATTGTTTATTTTGTCGATCACGTGACACGAAGACCTATAGCCATTGGAGTTCGTGTGAAGAAAATCCAATTGAGCCCGCTTCCGCCGTGTTTTTCTTTTTTTCTTTTTCGATCGCGCCTAGATCCGACAATCTGTATTGCCCACCTGGGTCCTGCACTCCGTCATGGCCTCGAGGGGTTGTTGTTGCGCAACTTGACGGAAACTCACGGCGGCTAGTCGTAACGAAATGCGCAACCTCAAAGATGGCGGATTCGTCAACTCGAGTCGAAGTTCAAACACCGCCCTGTTGCAGCCTCTCGTCTGATCACCAATAGGGGTTTGGCACTTTTGAACCCAGTTATAGAGCCAAGTCAGAGGTCATTCCATGGAGACCAGATCAAGTTTGTATCCGGTGAGCCCACTCTATTTTATACCGGTACTCATTCACATTCCTACCTGCGAAAGGGTTAATGCCTTTAATTCAGAAATTAAAAAAACTGAGCAAACGGACTCCTTAATTACAGATGTGAAACCAAATAAAGAAACAACATCTGGAATTCAATGTGTACGATTTGTGAAAGGTGTTCGTTAATCGTTTATATAAATTATTTTTAAATACCCAAATCCTGTAGTTCAACTAATTTGTTTTTTAATTGATACTCCCAAAACGTAAAAGGTTACAAGACAAACGTAACAAAACGTATTTTTTAAATTTATCTTTAAAATCAAATCTCCCAATTAACGTACCAGTTTTGGGCTAGCCGACAAAATGTGCGGATCGGCAAACCGAGACTGTCTCGTAATTACCGGTTAAAGGGTGAAAAGTGTCGGTAAAACGTTTTATCAGTTTCTGTACAAAAATAGAGAATTTAATCAATTTATAATTCCGACTCAATGATTAGACTATAATAGTCGGCGAATGATGAGCCCAAGCTGATTAATTGATTAGCTTTCGCATCAGCGGATTTCAATGCTCTTTTTTTTAAAAACCTGAGCGCCACCTGGTGGTGCTACATGCGACTTTCATCGATTGGCAAACCTGGACAACAAACAGGCGGAAATAACTGATGATGCGCGGAAGCGCACACACGCAGTATAGGAACACCAAATGAGGCGAAGCGAGGGGAAACGTGACGTCACGTCAACAGCCAAGACAGATGACCCCCGTCTAAGCATTCCTCAAGCATGGAGATTCAACGTGCCGCCACGCGTAGGTGTCATCACATCCTCACAAGAGCCGGTGCAAGCGAACTGGAGGACTAAAGATGGCAACTTTAATTAAAAACAAAGCTTGGTCAGTTAAAACTGAAATAATTTGCCATCGAGTGCCACTTAGGCTATACGAGAGAACAAAACAACTCCTCAATTTAACATGAGTTCTCGATTCTACATCTAACGCTTTTCTAAAATAACGTTAACAGAACCAGAACACTTCATAATACCAGACTTCAGTCAAATTTTGTGCATGATAATCCGTAACCTTTATTGCTCATAAATTCAGGTACGGCGGCCAGATTTGGTAGGGGATCTCTGGAGGACATGTGGATCCAGTATTCAATATTACAACCGAGTCCACCCCACAAATCCACGTTGCCAAGCAGGCCATTTATAAAACCGCTTTTGCATTGGAACGTTGGAGCCGGGCCGTAGATGTAAGGAATAACCCTTAAAAAAAGCCTTGTAAGGAAAAAAAACGTAATAGCAATAGGTATGAGGAATTATCTAAATGATGATACCTGGCAAAAATCAGGGATTGGTGCATAATCAGTGCTCATGTGTAAACGCAATACCTGCACAAACACAATCCCGTCTACAATTTGTCAACCACGACGAACAAATTGTTCACAAAAACAACAATTAAATTAAATTCGCATTCGACGATTGTACGTCAGGGATTTTCTTCACATTGTCCGATATTCGGACAAACTGCGACATTGAAATTTTACCTCTGACAAATGCGCGACGTGACCCTACTTGGACTGTCACTTTCGACCAAATGCAAAAACTGCGCCAAGTGTCCAAGTAAACAGCAACAGAGGACCAGCAAAAAGCCGGCGCCGGAGAGAGTCTAAGAATCCACCGGTTGGCGATACAGTTTATCTAGATGTAGGATTTAGAGCCCCTTAGGATTTAGAGTGCCCCACTATGGTAAACAGGGTAAAGCGACATGGTTGAGGCATTGCAAGACTTTGATTGAAACACAGTTGCATATACCCGGCCATACGCTCACTATTGGATTAAATTGTTTTTAAAACTTCGCTCCTAATACACGAATCTAATATTTATGGTTGAGGCCATTACCGGTCGAAGACACACACGACAGGTTACGTTTTTTCTGATTTAGCTTAACGACGACAATAAACCTGCAACTGCTGAAATGAAACTACCCATTACTTCGTAAACCAATTCCCTAAGTGATTGACATGGGGGACATGACACCGCATCCCCCACCATGATCGAGCATATAAAAAACATATTCAACCAAAATCTAATAACGAAATTGTTGACTGAACCAAACTATTTTTAATGAAAAATACACAGATTTTATTTTTCAATGAGAAAAAAATATCTTTTAAAGTCTCTTGAAATTGTTAATTAAAATACAACCAAAAACGTATATATATATTTTTTTTTTGCCCTTCACTGTAGTCACTGCACTACAGGATTTTCTGTACCCCTCATGGAGCTTCGGCACTATGCGAGGGGCACATTTTCACCAGTACCCCGGTATCGAATAATCGAGAACCCGCGCCGAGAATCGAACCAGGGACGGCCGAGCCACAGTCAGTCGCAATACCGACTGGAAAACGACGAGCTGAGTCGTACAATATTGTGAACATGATTGAATCATTCTTTATAATACTCTTATACTTTTGAAAAATGTCAGATTCTATAATACTCTTATACTTTTGTTTTTCAAAAGTACTTAATAAAGTACTTAATTAATGTCAGATTTAAAAATGGAGAATTAAAAAATTACTATCGTCAAGAAAATTTATCTTTCTCGAAAATAAATACCCATCTAGATAGCTAGCATCTTTAACAGTGAAATAGCCAAATTCTAACCACCTTTTGTGTTTCAATAATTAAGTCATCGTCATTTAATTAGTCATGTAGATGAACGAGTACATGTTTACACTATAATTATTTTACTGATCAAAGAGAATATGTTCGTACATGCAATGCAGCTACACATGTTGCTCAAACAGAAACAAATGATTAGCAATTCAATTAATAATTGTAGTAAAATATTATTAATAGACGAGTCCGAGTGTTCGTCTCTTCCGTTCGATCTGTCCCGAAATTCATTCTCGATAGAAACAAATGAGTTTTGAAACCATGCCGATAAATATAAAAACATACAATTAAAGATTTCATAAGAAATAATATATCAGAACGCACAATTTTGTAAACAAATGAAAATTTAGGTGAAACATCTTACGGGACATTTGTTTTAATTTGTACCATTAAAAAGCATTGTTCGTTCGACCTTCAGAACACGAAAGTCTATCTAAGTGTACTGCGGGACGGCACCCGAGCAGTCTGGGGGGGAGCTTTTGGTTCAAGCAATGCATTCTTTGGATATCAGAGCTTCTGGTGAGCTTTCTAAAAGAGGAACAGCAGCCCCGTTTAGATTGTAGAGTCCAAAAACCAGTATATTTTTTGTATCTTGTCAATAAAATAAATCACAGCAGACAGAAAAAGATTGAAAATATTGTATAAAATTCCGATTTCAGTATCTCTATGGGATTTTCCGAATCGCGTAAAAACTAAATTTTCACATTTTCCTTGCACCGGCCACACCATTTAGATAGCAAACGGGGCGATCAGAAAGTACTAGCGAAAAGTCATGGACAAACTTTGCCAAAGAAAAATCGTTTTGGTTATTTATCTTTAGCTCTTGGCCAAAATCGATTCGACCTAATAATAATCGAATTTGTGAAAATAAAAATGAAAACCTCTGCAACGATAATATGAGCAACATATGAGAACGAAAGAAATCTATGACAAAAAATGATTGCTTGGACTGCAGCTGAGTCGGCAACAAGATTGTCGGCGTTTATGTCTGATCTTCAGGAAAAATTAAGAAATCGTAGATTTGCGAAACACGAAACAAACGCATGAACTCGCCTAACACTTTCGTCGCTACCCAAAAAATTATAATAACCCTTTAACCGGAGAAATAATTTTCAAAAACCGACATCCCGCCGTTTAATTAATTTTACCCCAAAACGTTAACAAAACAAACAAAAGGTATTTTTTAAATTATTTTTAAACTCGTAACGTACCAGTTTTGGGCTAGCCAACAAAAAATGCGGATCGGCAAACCGTAACTTTTAAAGGGGGTACATTAAATAAAGTAAGTGCAAACGTTTGTCTTTGTGTTTCACAAATCTACAATTTCTTAATTTTTCCTGAAGATCAGATTTTAAACGTGGTTTATCGACGATCTTGTTGTCGATTCTCGATTGCAGTCCAAGCAATCATCCTATATTTTTCGTTATTATTAAATAGTAGCTACCATACCATCGGCTTCGTATCTACTACCCTGAATTTATAAGTTTGTAAGTGGCATCGAAAACTCACGAACGGTGCACCAGCGCAATGAAAATTAAGACTGGATGCAGTGCCGCAAATGTCTAGGCCAACACAATTCATTTCAGGTCTTCATGCTGTGTCGTTCATGAGAAAACTTGTACCCCCCGTCACGAACGGGATCACAAAACTGGAACGTTTGGCCTTTCTTTTCAAAAATAAATGACAGCGACAAAAATGACTCCCTGTCTCATATTATTATAAAAAAGCGAGTTCGCCACTCGGTTCGTCCTCATCATTCGGCGTCTGTCCCAAATTCACCATTTAATATATTTATCATCCAGACGTCCTAACTAAAAATCCCTCATGACAAAATATTGATTGAAACTTTCCACGTCGTTAAAAATAAACCCAGACAAGCCACGAACCCCAAATAATCGAAACAAAATAATAGATCAATTTCGAACAAAGGAATCGATTAGAGATGGTGAATGCCCACCTTTACCGTACCGGAAGAGGAGATGAGGAGGGGATGGGAGACGAGAGGGGGAAGGCTCCGCGGATCATCGACCAGCAGATCCCGGGCGACGGCCGTCAACTCTAGCGAATCGCGCCAAAAAGACCCATTATATACGATAGGGCTAGGCTAGGCGGCGTCGGTCGCCACTGGAATTTCGCTAAGCTCATCAACATAATCTGCGAGCCGTTTTATCAGTCGCGGGCGCGAAAATGCCACCACGCCCGGAGTGAGAAAGAGAGAGAGAGCGGGGCGGGGGGCGCGAAAAAGCCGGGACACGCCGAATGATTTACGGGGCTTGGCGAACGCACGAAAATCCGCTCAACTCCGCACACCGACGGCCATACGCATGCATGCCGGTACTGGTACTCGAGTATTCTCTCGGGGTGGGGAAAGGCCAAATGAATGAAAGGGGGTAGTAGATACGAAGAGACATCGCAATTGTACCGACAGTGATGCTGCGCTCACGGCCATCCAACATCTCACGAAACCCGTTACACCCCCGCCCACGCACCAGGCTCTCGCTCCTCGCTGCACTCTGCGCAACCTCGTGACGTTTCTGGTTACTGTCGACTAAATTCCGCTCGAACAGAGATTCGAAACTAGAACCCCCCCGCAAGATCACAATCCGAGTGTATTTTGATAACTGACGTTGGAGTGAAACACTCAAATTTGACGGCTCACGCAGATCACCCGCTCGGCATGTTAACCGCGCCCAATAACCCAGAAAGGTGCGGCGATATACGGACCAAGCATGCAATGATGATGCTCCCACTGGAAATTGAACCCGGGATCGTATCACCACCCCATACACCGGGGCACTTCCTTATTAAACACAACTTACTCACGTTATCCAATTCCAATCGCACACTGAATCGACCATCTTAAAAAATAACCACGAACTTACCTAAAAGAGAAAGAGACAAAAAGAGAAATTAGTCAAACCTTTCGCATCACGAGATCTCGACATCAATCGCGAACAAGTTTTCAATCAGGCAAATGCAATTTTCTTCTTCCATTCGAAATGTAAAATCATTTACGATGCTTTGTGTGTAATAACTGATGAGCTTTAACATCCATTAGCAATTAGCCAACATTATCGTTAGGCCTCCATCTCGGCTCCATGAATCTTCGCAGCTGTGGCCCCCACATTTGCTTCCGCCTCGAGTATGTTTTCGAACAATATTTCATAATTATCTTTATTAATAAGTAAAGGACTTAATGCGCTTTTCGAAACCCCGCCCCCGTCATCCCATTCTCCTTCAATGGGCGTCATAAACAAGAATCTTTTTTCCCCGCATAAACAGCAATTAGCGACAAAAAAATTTGCGGAACTATCAACTATGAAGTTGCACAAACGGTTACGCAAACCTTCTGGCAAACATTCAACACAGAGTATTTTTAACACAACTATGATAAATTGCGCTAAACAAAATTATGCGCAATATCAATTTGCAAAAAAACTACACAAAAGTGACTGAACAAATGATGTCCATAACGGAATCAATTTAACATAAGGAGGAGATTAAGTGAAGTAGAATGTACTCCGTAGTGACTGGTGTGGGGAGTCGCCTAGGTTTTCAAGTTCATTTGATTCTGGTCCCAGATTCGCCCACAAAGACCGCGTCTAACACAAGAATTACCGGATGTGGCCTATGGCGGGGGTCGAACGACCAGTTAAGGACAAAGGTATGGTTGTCTTATCCTAACAGGCTCTTGACTCATTAAGGCTATTCCACTGTCGATCGACACACTCTGGGGAAATAGGAGTGGAAGTACGAGTCACAACTACAATGCAGCTCCTCAAATATCTTAGTATGACCCGTTCTTCTACATCTAGTAGGAGCCTGCCTCACAGTTGCCTCAATTTTGGCATTACAATCCCCCTTCAGAACGCGAGCCAGAAGCCCAATATTGGTCACCTTTCTACAATCTTTTAACGATTCCCATCCAAATATTGACAACATGGATCCGTCACACTATCCACTCGACCAAATCTACCACTAACAAATTTAGGAGCCCTTCTTTGGACCATCTCAATTTCACCTATGAACCCCACATGGTGAGGATCCCAAACAGAGCTACAGTATTCGAGCAAAGGTTTCTCAGAGGACCACAGACTTCAAAAGACTCTGGACAAACCTCAGTCTGGCATTCGCTGCAGCAGTCATATTTTCTATTTAGTTATTCCAAGAAAGTTGAGGAGCCTCACAATACTTGCAATGTTGAACAACCTTAAGAGGCTCCCTCAAAGAGATTGCACATAAGGATTCCTCGAGCATAACCAAACCTAAGTCGTGACATCAACCCGCTTCTTCTCTGCTATGGCGGCTGTTGAGCGAAATCGCGCCGATGTCAAAATTGAATTTATTGTGCCTGAAGAACAATAAAAATGTGATCACTTGATCAAGTCATCGGTCGCCACCTTCAGCAGCCAATTTCGGGCGCCTTGTATTATTAATAATAGGTCAAAGGCAAATATTAGGTTAATAGGAACGGCGGCCACTTTAGTATTTGGGAGCAGAAATCCACCTGGTGGCGAAACATGAGAACCTTTTTCCAATCTTCTTCACGCACTCTCATTAGCAGTTGACACGCACGCACTTCAACAAACGGCAATGGCGGCGCTAACGGTAACGGCATATTTTTCGCGCTGCCTAATTTTACCGATTGTTTTTAGACTACTGTTCCACAACACCTAGTAAAAATTCCTTTTCCTCACGCAACCTCTCTCCCCCACAACCAACATTTTTGGTAGGAGTCTCTCTCGGGAGAGGACCCATTATGTCAACGCGGTTAAACTTATCGAACATTCAAGTTGCTTCGATGCCGACACGCAGTCCCCCAAAAGAGGGTTATTATTATGATGGCATGCACAATGAAAAGAACGACGAAACGTGGTCATTAACGGGGCGAGACACAAAAAAACAATATAGTGGAACGAACCGTAATCACAAGGCCCCGATGACACCATAAATAACAGGGAAATTCCGCGATCTTTTAATTTGCTTGCAAGCTCAGCGTCGCAAAGTGTTGCGTGAACAAGCGACGCCAGAACACTACACACTGTACTCAAAACAAGAGCAGGGGAGGGTGACTACGATATCAAGGAGTTAAATACCCAAGACAGGAACAAAATATCGAATTGACAAAATATAATATTTTAGACGCTATAAAATTTGGGTCGACGTTTAGACGAGAGGTGACACTCATTTATGACACAACATCAAATATATCCACGCGGAAAAAAATATATGAAACATAAAATCCCGGTACACATCTGCAAAATATTACAAATTCCAAAGAAATGGAGATCAGTAGAACAATGTCCTAGGAACATGATGATGAACATAATAACATAGGAATCAATAATAATGAACATAAGAAGCCACTTTAATCCGCCAGGTACAGGGAAATATAAAAACACGAGGTTTCGACCGATTTTATATTTTTTACAAGAGGGGTACCCGGCTTTGCCTGGGATTACAGTTTACACGATGACACGCGATAAACGCAAACGTTAAATGTGAAGTAACTGATTTTTCACGTGCGTTTCTCTGTAATGACGTCATGCAGTGGTGCCTGAACATGTCTTTTTTTTATATTTAAAAATTTGGACTTTCAATCGTTTGACATTTATTATGTTAAATTGAAAAAGAATCATTTTTAAAATATCTTTTTGATTATTTTATGTTTTTTAATATTGTTATTTTATT
>JAQGBY010003985.1:0-17744 GCA_034698785.1 Mycogona germanica | reverse complement strand
AAAGTGCCTAAGCACCATGAGGGGGACGTAACGCCTGTAGTGCGGTTGACTACAGTTGATTGGAAGCAAAAAAAAAATTACTTTGAGTGTGTTGAAAGTGGGACAACCTTGTCTGTTGGATAGTGCATTCCCATCCCCGTCCTTACTTGGTCTTCCAATACAATATTCCATTGAACATTGAATTCAATATAATATTCATATGGAATACAATGGAGTACAGAGTATACATGTATATTACAGTTGAAACTCAGATTGTCCAACCTTAAACCGTTTCCGCGAGTTTCGTTAATTCGTCCATTTTTGTCGTAAGAAATGGCGATTCAAATACTGTATATAAATAAATAAATAAATAATAATAAATTTAGTATATTTTTTAAACTTTTCCGATCATCGTCTACTGATTTATTCTCTGATATGTCACTAGAGGGCATCGATAACCGTCATGCACAGAGGCCATATCCCTGATGATGGAATATTACTGACGCCACACTCGTAACCGTCGACATAGTTGGTTTCCATAGTGAGCCGAAAACACTTGAATAGGTCTAACGAGAATATGTCAGAGTGGGTTCATGTTGATTTACGTGTGACTTGACGCTTATCGAAATAAATTTATTCCTCGTTCTGAAGATGACACGGTGACGATTATATGAAAAAGGGAGCAGGGAAAAAGCTCCGAGGCTAAATTAGCAGGTCGGCGTATTTAGTCTATACTGTATTTTCCCACTCGTATTATCGCACTGCATGAATAATGTATTCTTTTTGCCTGCCGACTGGCGACATTATTTATTGTTTCGACCTGCTAAGATAAAAACGTCTTGTCGAGACTGCTTCTATTAAGGAAACTGTCGTTCACATTACAAGTAATGCCGATCATTCATCACAGGTCCACCGATTTAACTGAATCCTACGAGATCAATGCACAATATTCTGACAGTGGGATTCTCTCTAAAATTTCAAGAAATTAAGAACTGTAATATTGTCGCATGATGTGCAAGATAACAGAGTTCGCACTCATTTCATTCGCCTGGTGCATCGTCCGCAACCAGCTGATTAACTGCATCAATCAACCTTGTGCTCCAGCACCTTGATAGTGCCTAAGCACCTTGAGGGGTACAGAAACGCCTGTAGTTGACTACAGTTGATTTATATTTAAAAATAATAATAATAAACAAAAAAAATACCTAAGTCACCGACTAATCATGGTGCACATGGTGCAATACTGACTGGGCCCATTTCGATGAGTCGTGTTTGAAAGTTGTTATTTAGGTCATGCTAAAGGTACAGGAAATAAACTTTAAAATGTTACATGTTGCCTTTGAATTTGTGCAACGTACCAGAGAGATCGAATTCTTTTAAACAATTTTCGTTGGACGTAGTTTTTAAGTTGATCTTAAAATGCAACCAATTTTGAGAAACCACGCCCACTACTTAAGAATAGTTAAGAATTAGTTGTCTGTGCAACATCCGCGGATGATACGATGATTGTCTGGTTTAGACTAGTAAAAATTTCCACGGCCGATAGCTATATCTGAAACACGAAAACCACACTAATTGATTTCCATTGCTGTTTACATTCGTTGGTCAGGCCTCTATCCGCATTAATTTGGTTGCACTAGTACCATAGCAATGGCGTGGTTCATTCACCTTTCGTGGACGATTTTCAATTTAGTTTTGGTCGTGTTTTCAATATTCAGTCATGCGAAACAAATGAGCATGCATAGGTTTACGCTGTATATAGGTTACCAAAGTGTACAACTTCTGTATCAGTCACAATCAAGGTGCGTCAGTCGGACTGCCGACTCAAAGATAGGGATTTCGTCCAATAATGGCAAGGTCAAGGCGCCTTGATGATTAAGAAGTGTGGTCACATAACGATCTTCGTAAACCTGTCGCAGCGTTAAAATAGGGCACCGCTAGAATGTAAGAATATAATGCAATAATGCAGACACTATAGCGATCGACTGTTGATAGTCTACACACGTAAATAATTTCCTCCACGCGAAAAGCTGCTGCTTATTATTTATTTTTTATCATAACGTCATTGCTGGATTATCACATGTTTATTCAGACGTCGTTAGTGGGTGCAGGAAACGACAACTTGCCATTCCCACTAATAACCAAGTTTTAAGCACAGATCGGCAAACGTCTGTTCCTTCCCACGTAACTAAAATATTTAGTGTCTTATAGAGTTGCAACATTTATTGGTGAAGGGTATCTAAGTCATTGGTAGTGATTAACAGAGTTGTAATACAATAAATAATTGCAATTGGATATATGAGTGTTGCAATATAACACCATTTATTCGATGACTAGCCATGACTATTTACAGACTGAACATCAAGTTAGAATTATTCCTGTGTACACTGCAAATAGAGTAAATAGAGTGAAACTGCAATTAGGGCAAAACTTGACACTAACAATACACTACACTGAACACTACTAACAACACACTGAACAATGTAAGAAAGTGTATCTTAATATAGCAAGTCGTTGACTACGTTGGAAGATCGTAGAAAAGCGACCAATATTAGGTTCTTGGCTCGTACTCTGAAGGTTGTGAACTTCGCTTCTACTACTGAAAGGAGAATGGGTCATACTAAAATGGTGAAGGAAATATATTGTCGCTTCGACCCATATTTAACTCCAATTTTCCAAGAGTTTCCCGACAGTAGAATGATCTTACTGAACCTCTGATCCAGAGCCTATTAGAGTGTCTCAACTTGTCCTTTGACCCCCGCCAGAGGCCCCACCGGGGCTGCTTGATGGTACATATTGTAATTGTAAGGTCATTAAAATCTGGTTTCAAAAATGATTTAAAGGTCAGCTGAAGTAAAACGCAAAAATGTGTCAACCGGTTGATAAAATGCTGAAACAATATTTTTAACGAGCGGAAATCGAACCCACCACATCTGGCATCTAGTCAACTGTGCTATTCTGATTCAAATCAAAAATCGAATGTTTCAAGATATAGATGAAAAAAACGCCAGTCTGGTTAGAAAATGTATGTTCTTAACGTCGTGAGTCCACGGTCCAACACGTATTGTTTTAAAAGACACACTGTGTGTCTTATTTTTGGTGACAAATTTTGTCAATAAAAAATGACATGTGATATGCAGTGGTGGTGGTGGAACGTTCGTACCCGGATGAGGCCCATCTATCGTTGATCCTACCTACAGCTGCATATTGTATAGTCATGTGCCCGCTGAAACGGACCGCCATGTTTGGCGAGTCTAATTCGTCGTCGGTTAGCCACACTTCACAGCGGTCGAATCCCATTTTTCCTATTTCTTGTTTTCGTTGTGGTTTTTTTCTGCTTCTTTCTTCCTATCGATATTTCACTATACATGCATGCACATGCCGGATTGATTGAGCGTATAACTGACGGCGTGTGTTGTTCTGCGTAAGCTCGCGTAGAGCTATTAAATCCGCGGGTCGGCCTATTACACACCTATCGACTGCAACCAAATGTCAGACTACAATGACCGTAATTTTGTTTATATGCACATTTGTGGTGGGGGTGCGCATTGCCGTCAAAATTACATATACATTAGATTCGATATTGCCATAATTTGTCGGGAGTCATTATGCGCTGTAGTCCGTTGCCCTAGTGTGGCTTCTCTATAGGATTTTCGGGTCATCATGTCAGGCGCCCTCTGCTGGCTAAGTCAGTTTTAGCCAGCAGAGGGTGCTTCGTACGAGGGGGGGGGGTGCCTATTTACAGTATATCGATCTTATATTTTATTTTTATCGATTCGTTTTGGATATTTTGATATTTGGATAGATATTTTGGCATTGCCTCGTGTCTCGGATCTCCGCTTTTGTTTAAATTTCTGAACACCCCACGTCACCAACAAAGTTTTGTGATACGCAGAACTGTGTTTTATTATATAAGATAAAAAACTTATACACTTATAATTAAAATTACTTTCATCTAGAAACGTCTTAATGATCAATTTTGGCCACCTCTTTCTGTTCCAGTGTTTACCTCCATGTTAAATGTGCTAGCTATATAGGGTCGAGGTTACGTTTGTTGCCTTTTGTGATTTCACGTTTGACCGCTTCTACGCCACTCGTGGTGGTACCAGAGTATCTATTGTCTGTATATAGCAGTCAGTCGGCTTGTATTTTCTGAAGAGCAAAAGTTTTTTCCCCCGACAATAATGGTTTTTCAAAACACCGCCTTTCGCATTTTATTGGTATCATACGTTTACATCGTGTTCAGCAGAATACTAAAATATGCAGTCATTTCGCTCTGAACTTGCACAGTGGCATAATTTTACTGCAAATTGTGGCGTTTGTGGAATATCGCAAATATCTTTCTTAAAGTCATGGCGTGATTTTACGTTAACGAAGCAAGAGGAAACACATTTTACTTGTTAACGTTTGAAATTGATTTTAAAAGTGCAGCGCTTTAATTTATAACCAGCTCTTTGCTTAACGCAGTGTTTTTTCAATTATATAAATGAGCAAGCAAAATAGTGTAAACGCTAACAATTGTACAATATGGCCTTGAGTACAATTGCAACGACGACCTGTGTGTCTTATTGGTTTGACGTTATTTTTAGCCCAACACTTTGGCATGACTGAAATCTTAGTTGTGAAATAATCTTATATAATAAATCAGTTTTCTGGACCACGTCAATTTGTCCAACTGAGCAAAAAGTTCAACAAAGCTGCGTTTTATTATATAAGATAACCGTTAAGGCAGACGTATCTTCATATGCGAATTTCTTAAAATAACATACGCGTACACTGGCAATATCAGATACTTTGTACCCTGAATTTGCAGTGCATATCTGTTCTGCGCATGCGCACACTCGATGCGACTGCCGTACAATTGCAATGCCATCCGCAAACTGATTTGCTGGGTGTGAGATTGCTGCACAATAGTTCCTCTATTTGCCGTGTTCCCATAACAGGCATTATATGTGTGGAACAATGGCTATATCATGCGGTTACACACGCTGCGGACGAAATTGCATTACGCAGGTCAGGATGACTTTCTATATACACATTATATATATATATATATAGTCATTTACACATGTATGTGGTAGGCGGTTCATAAGGCAGTGGGTGAACTGTACATGGAATCACCTTGATGATTTTCGGGGCGCAACGCCTGCATGTGTGAAGTGCACAGGTTAATTGGATAATTCGTTAGTGTCCCTGGAAGACCGACCAAATAGATAATAAACCAAAACGTTCGTAATGTTCAAAATTAAATTATCAAGATTTACAGATAGTTTACTTTATTGCATTTATTGCTATATCTTCTTCAAGTTGTCGTTATATTAATTTTCTTTTTTTAAATATTTTTTTCAATGGCACTCATCAAATGTCTCTTCGTTGGCGAGATGAGGGCCGATTGCATTTGTTTCATATATATATTTTCCTATCACTGTAGTCATCTGCACTACAGGATTTTCTGTACCCCTCTTGGTGATTAGGCACTTTGCGAGGGGTACATTTTCACCAGTACCCCGGGATCGAAACTATCGAGAGCCCGCGCCGGGAATCGAACCCGGGACCGCCGAGCCACAGTCAACCGCAATACCGGCTGGGCTACGACGAGTCGTGTGTTAATGCCACTCATTTTGTGACAATTTCTGCCTGCGATAATATTTGTGATAATACGTGTGCAGAATATACGATATGATTGGTGTGTTTCTGGGCTTTTAAATTTGACCTAATCCCCAAATATAGAGAAGAATGCCTAACCCTCAACAGTCAAAACATTTCAATGTCGACTGCAACATCGACTAGCAAGTGTTCAATCGAGAATGTCATAATGCATACCCGTAATTTTAGATTCGCGTCAAAAACGGTAGCAATGTTACTTTATGATTACGGTCTCGTCAACACTTGAGCAGAACTGCACGTCATAAACAGCAACTTGCTCGCAAGAAAATAATATAAAGAAACTAGAATTACTTGTAATCGAAAAAAATTCTAGCCGCATCCGAGTGTGTATAGGTGGCGCTCGCTGGAGCGTAACGTTCGTCGGAGCTACTTATACTTTTTCCACGCTTCCGTGATTTTTCGTGTCTTCTCATAACTTCACCGTCACTTCTTGATTCAGGAGCTCACGCATATATACGAGTACATGTACGAAGGTGTATTGCCGACTTTTGTACACCAAGAGCACAATGACATTACTTAACCGCATCACATAGTATTTCTCTTCACGTATTTTGGTGAGATTAATGAGCACAGGGATGTTAATTTAAAACGAAAATTCTTATTTTTTAAAATACTGTAAGCAAGAGGAATAGACCAGTTGATGGTGCTGCATTGGGGTTTACATTATCTATCCACCCCATGGAAATTATTAAGTGTGAACCGGAAATCGGAAATGGTGAATTCGGGAATCCACGATTTCGGGAACCACGAACCAGCGATCCGAATGGACAGGAAGCCGAAAGATCCGAACTCCCGGTCTGTTCGAAACTCTAAATTTTTCTCAATTACCAGTTTTAATTAGATAATAGTAAAATATTATTATAACAACGAGTTTGCCACTCGGTTCGTCTTTCATTCGGTGCTGTCCCGAATTCACCATTTCCGATTTACTATCACACAGACGTTCTATATCAAAAGCCATTCACAAATCGTTGTTGCTAGAAGCTGGCTCCATGGAGCTACAGATGGGGACCTTTGACTAAACACTACGGGGTGCTCTCTAAATTGACATGACATAAGTTGCACTGCGAGAAACATTAACGTGAATCTGTTATTCAGCAAAACAGCTCATACACGTCATAGGCCTGTATCCTTAAACTAAAAATAAAACTGGAGTTCATAGAAACCAGCCTAAGGTAGAAAATACGAAATCGTTCAGGAGGAATTAAAATACATACATAGCGTTCATTTTTGTATGACGTGAGAACGAATTATTAGTGCAACTCGGGCAAGCCGTGCCTTGCTACCCAGAAAAACTTCATTTCCCACGCTTTACTTGAACTTGGATCTACGCCCTTCCATATTAAACACTAAATGCATGTACTCCGTGATAGATGCGAAATATGGCGGTAGGTCATGCCTGCAAACGATGGCGTTACTGTATAATTGTTTCGTTATACTTGCCATATGACATGTGTATTCCCACGCAGAGTATGTGGGTCTAAATTTCTTAATTATGTCATGAGTTTGAGAGTGTAGGTGCACCGCTAACGCGTTTAGCTAAGCGACGCTTCTGGTCATGGTTTGTCAAACTAACGACTCGTCTAAAAACAAACACCGCGATATGTTTTTTTACGTAAAAAGTTATCCCTTTTAATAAGTCGACTACAAATAGCCCGATTATTATGAAACTTGAGCATAATTAAGACAACGTACTGTATCTCCTTTCGAATTCCGAGACTCAAATTTCAATTTTCAAATGTCTCACTATTAAAGTTGCTCCTTGACGGTGGCGCTTGTCGATTGTCTATTACTTATGTAATTCGCAACTCTGTAGCGCATTTGCTCAACTCTGCTGAAAAAATGCCGTTTACCAAAGATAAAAATTCGACACAACAACAAATTATGAAGCCTTAACGAGTTTAAGAGCAAATGCTCCGGAAAAGGAGCGAACCGATGCTCCATCTGTAAACTGTGGTCGTTCAGAAGTCTCACGAAGGTAGACAGTCTCGGTTTGGTTTATCTTTCCTCAAATTCGCCAAAAATCCATCTTATGTTTGGAAACTCGTTAAGAAGTCAGTTGGCATCATAATTGTTATGTCGAAGGTATTTTTCGTCGCATTTTTATCTTAGTTGAATGGCATTTTTGCAGCAGAGTTGGGCAAACGCGCTACAAATTGACGTATTGCAGCGGTAATCAATCGGCAATCGACAAGCGCCACCGTTAAGGCGCAACTTTAATAGTGAGAAATATGAAAATTGAAATTGGAGTCTCGAAATTCGAAAGGGGATACAGTTGTCTTAATTATGTTCTCAAGTTTCATAATAATCGGACTATATTTGGTCGACTTATTGAAACTAATAATTTTTTGCGTAAAAAACATCGCGATGCGTTCCTCGTCACCGAACGCCATCTTTAGAGTCTCAAAGCAAAACGATGACGTCACATGCACCATGGTAATTCAAAAACGAATGTATAGCCAATAAGCGTGCCAAATTTCATTCGATTCGATTAACGTTTTCCAATTTAAATAGTACATTTTAAAGGGCTCCCTTTTTTGGGGCACCCTGTAGATTCGCGCCAAATAGTAGAAAATCTAGCGCGAAGGAGTTATGTTCGTTCAAATGAGCTCACCTAAAGATCAACTGCCGTCAACCGCACTACAGACGTTACAAACACTCCTGGTACTTAAGCATAATTCAAGGGCACGACCCCGGGATCGAAATTAGAATACTTATGACTTTCGTCATGAAAAGTGTATTAAATGTCAATATCCCTTCCTGCAGTCTTAAAAATAAAATTGTATTTATGGGCGGCAATGCTTTTTAATGTTAAGTTAAATCGCCAACAGTTTCAGTAAAATAATATTTTAGTTTTAGTATAGGATATGCGACACAGGCTAACACAACTTCAAATAAATAGCAAATTATTTTATGATGCCCCCAATGCATTTTACCGTTGTAATTTATCCCCCTCTCCAGTTAGCCGGATAATCTGACACCAGCCTCCCCTGCCTCCACAGAGGTAATAGCCGACCCAGCAGTATCATTTAAACATACAGAAACAATTTCAGAAGCTTATTATTTCCCTATGTTTCTGTTTTGCACGTTCAATCAATTACCCAATTCTGTAACGGTATCGATATTTCAAACTTCCATTAAAGCAGACGCAGTACTCATTTATACATGTGCATCAGCTGGAAGTGGAAATTCGATTCAAGAAACATTTTCCTCATTCATGTGGAGTGAAAACGCTTTTATTTGAAATGGTCGATGCGGTATCGAACATATAAAGCACTGTTATTAATTTTTTTTGCATTCTTGCTTTCATTCGATGGAAAAATGACTTTCCATTTGACTTACCTGATCGGAGGAAGACGCGTTAGACCTCGCGGTTCCCTCATCCATGTAATTGCCAGGCATTTGATAATTGTTTTTCTCCTAATTCTCCTTCAATATGTTGCCTAACCAGCACTTCTATATGACGTACGCCACTTTAACAACGCGAATAAATTGCACTGATACAAACTGGCGCGAAATGTTCTTCATTTAACAATTTTCACGAGCGATTATGTTTTTTGTGACCGTCTATTTCCAGTATCGATTAGTATCCAAGATATTTATAGTCTTTCTAAACGTTGCACTTTTGACAAATTGAAATAACAAAAATTGAAATAGGGAAGAAAAAAAATGTTGGCGAACGGTGAATTTGAAATTTGCTCCTAATTTTCTTTTCGAAACGGTGGAATGTCAAGCGAATTAGAAACTACGAAATTCGTCTTATTGAGTCGTCCAAGATCGCGTCGTAATCATGATAATATCGCGATTTGTTGTTATGCACTTCTCTTGTTGGACGTTTTGGAAGAGGAATCACGTTTCTTGTGGTGGCGAACTGCTGCTGACGAGCCGTTGATTATGAGTCCTCTCCGTCAACAGGTGTGTTTTGGCCATTGATTTTGTTTTTGGTGGTGGCACGTGTGTCCGTGCGCTGGAGGAAAGCGATCAGCTGTCGACGCTTGTTGGTGCTCTAGTGACGTGAGCTGTCTTTCATTCGGGCGACTTTTGCCAAAAGGAAGTCAGAAAGATGAAGAGAGAACACGTTTTCTCTCGCCACCGAAACTTACATGTGTGTGTGTGTCAGTATGATTAGTGTTACGTCAGTTCGTTTTGCTGTTGGTTGCTGCGTTACTCGCTGAAGAACTGGAGCATGTCCACCGCATACAGGGTTAGGTGTCGCGGTGACGACTTTCCAAAATGTGTCCGGTTGAACCTGTAGGGAAGCCCGGTTGTTCTGCCCGACATGTGACAAAGATATCATGTTGTTCCGTGTGATGCCGAAAAATTAATTTAGCCGATTCTTATGTCATGTAAGTAATGGTGTAAGGAAAGACGGAGATTGGCATGAAGACGTTTTATTCCACTGCAACGAAAACCATCAGTTTTGAACATCTAAAACTATTATCTATATTTTACGCGTCTTCGTGTCTAAACTCAGTAATCATGTTTTCAGTAATTATATTCGGTACGCATTTGGTCAAGGTAATATTGTAGAATAATAAAATACTAATAATAAAAGAATAAAGTAAAGGAACTAGTCCGTTTATAATTCCTTCAATAGGAACGTTGTTTTTTTTTCTATTCCGAAAAAGTGAAAAATATCTAAACATATTCTTATCTCAAAGTGCAGACTCTGTATTTCTGATGACTAATTATTTATTAAATTTGTGATGTTGCTCAATTAAAACATTGTCAACAAAGTCATTTATATAATTTATTTCTTTAAAAAATCAGTTGATTATTATTTACATAAATATAATATAAGAATCAATTTTTAGTCATTTATGTCAGAAGTTCATTGAAATGCGTAAAATGCGCTTTTTCTTTTTACTACTTTTTTCAGCAATCTATGGCGATCTATTGTGATTTACAAATCGGATCAGCGATCACGTTCATTCTTGCTTGATAACATTTTTGGCATTTTTTAATTGTCGGCCTTTTTTAAAACACGATTACTAGAACAACCTTCAAGCGCATTGCGGCTCGTTCAAATAAGTGGTTTTAGCCTTCACAAAATTTCGACTTATTATTGAAGCTTGGATCTTGAAGCATGTTCTATTGAGCATTTTAAAAATGTCCCGAATTACAGTAATTATTCTCAATTTATCTTACTTTGGAATGCTCATATTTTTGTGATTGCGTTCACTTCTGTAATCTTTGTGTCTAGTTTATCCATCCCAGTTTTTCCATATTCGTTTTAATACAAATCAGCTTCTATTGCAGAAAAAGAGTTCGCCACTCGTCTTCCTTTCGATGCTGTCACGGACACAGTTTCTATTTTATTAACTTACCTGTAATTTAGTACTTTTGTCTATTCAGTGATAGTCTTGTTTACTGGAGAACATTGTGACGTTACTTTAATATGAATGGCATTCCGATCACATTCGACAAAATGCTAATATCTAAGGCACATATCTACTCTATATTGGTGCCCTCCTAGCGTCGAACGAGTATTTGTTTTCTTCCTGTATGAATTTATATTTTTTAGGAGCGCTATATTCCAGCTAGACAAAAAACTGGGATTAAGCTGCAACCTGCCGTTACCTGCCAAATGACGAAATGTGCGCCACCAATTGTTAAAGTGCAGCGCCCATACGTCAGTCTCTTAGACAGAGTATTCGCATTGTCTGGTGGAGTCGTTTTTTATCGACTTGCGAACAACTGAAATTTGTGTATTCATTGTTTATTTGCGGTTTGGCGTATAATGTGCGTGCGTGTCCAGAGGTACAATAACCCTTTTTTCTCTCAGTATTGACAGACGGCAGACACAAAACAGATGTCTCTATAAATTGTCTATGTATATAGAATTGCACCTGTGATATACTGGCGCATTACAGTAAATAACACGCTTTTTGTCTTTGCACCGTCGAGTTAATGTAGTGTTTCGCCATTGCGAATCAAATTGTTCTAGCTTTGTGCACAAGGGGTGCGTTTAGCGTGCAACATTGCATGCCTGCATAACTGATTTGCTCGTTCAATATACCTGGGTTGTACAGATCGGTAAGCACAAAAGACAGTGACAATCGAAGAACGTTTTGTAAGTCGATTTGACTGTATTTTTACACTGTAAAAATATGATTGTGCCTCAAAATTGAAGTTAAACACTTAGGGCACTAATAACTGCGTCCGTCAGTTGAATCCTCAACAAAGTATATAACGATGCTTTATTTTATTTTAAAGATTCGAGGCAAATCGCCAAAGTAAGATCTTTTTTTATTGAGCGTAAGAGTTTGAGAGTGTCAAACGATCACTTTGCATGATTGTTTAGTTTGACGCGATTTGACATTACGAATAAAAAATATTTATCGGCTGATGATGCCATCTAGACTGCATGGGTTGATTGTCTTGTAGTTCAGATTTCCCAAATTTAAATATTAATTTTTGTGAGGCTGCTAATTAGCTTCATTGAGCCAAAAATCAGGTTTGCTCAGTCTTTCGTTTCTCTAGCGAATGCCTGGCTGCACTCTAATAAATATTCAATGACTGCTAACTGAATTTCTCGAAACGAAATCGCGTTAATGTACGAGTTCTTGACACACAGGTACACACAGGTATGTATGATTTGTAGACCTAGATCTTCAGCAGGAGGACACGGTATTGGTTTTGTTGTAGGACTATTTTTTTTTCTTTGGCCAGGCTTTGTATTCTATTGAAATGTCAATGGCCTGTTACCTTAATTTGACTATGTAAATTAGCCACACGCTAACGGAACATTTCGTTTCGGATAGATGGGATATCGAATGTCATTGGTCCGTGCTGCAGTTGTTCATTAGAAAATCCGCTTCAATTTTTTTTCAAAGTTGTTTTTGTTTGTTTCGCATTCTGCAAGAAGAAGAAAAAAAAAATGCAAGATACACCACACTCTCAGAAAGTCTTGGTTATGTTCTCGTACATATGCTGCCTGATGTGGTTAAATATGCGCACATTCCTGTGAATATATATTCCCCATTGGGCTTTGTTCACTTACGCACATGTATTGCAATCCTCATAGGCCCATGCATGAAGTTTTAATTTGACGTCGAAAGAGAATGAATTGGGCCAATCTAATCAACGTACGTCATACATATATGCATTTCTGCATTAGCAATTTGTATTTTGTTTTCACTCATTTTGAAAAAATACTTATTGTATTTAAAAAATGTTTTGTATCAGTCAAAATAGAATAAATCAAATCAATCAAATATTTAAAATGATTGATGGACTGCAATCGAGAGTCTGCAACAAGATCGTCAATAAACAACGTTTACTTCTGATCTTCAGGAAATAAAGAAATTGCAGATTTGAGAAACAGAAAGGACAAACGTACGAACTCACCAAAAACTTTCGTCACTACCCAAGAAATTAAAATAAGTAAAACAATTTTTATTATCAAGTTTCCCGTCTGCAATAGCGTATTTAATTTCTTGGGTAGTGAGGAAAGCATTAGATAAGTTCATTCGTTTGTCTTTGTGTTTCGCAAATCTGCAATTTCTTTATTTCCTGTTATTTATTTATGATGTTTTTGACGACTCTCCATTGCAGGTCATCAATCATTTTATACTGTACATTTGTTATTGCTACCATCGACTTCATATCTACTATTTGGGGTTAGCAATTGTTCGAATTTCAAGAATTGTTATTATTTCCACAGTGATATATGCTAATCAACAATCGAGTAATGTAGATTTAGTCTATCGCGATTAGTGTACCGAACTAACTCAAAATTGTATCCCTGGTATCTTGAAATTGGATTCCTGTACAATCAGAATTCTTCGATAAAGTCGCATGCGTTAAAGGTTGGTAATTTATATAAAATGCTCCAAGAATTATAAAATTCAAAAAAGATTAAGTTAATAAAGCCATTTTTGTACCGTACGTACACTTGCATCGACAATTCATTAATGAAGAATATTTTTGCTCCTTTTGCGGGCTCTCCGGAGGAAACTTCAGAGTAACAACGCCTTTTCAGTAAATCTATAAGTAGGTGTGATTCGTGAGACAATCGTTTTCATCTTCCGTGAATTGCACTTTTTCCGTTTAACCGAGATTTGAGAAATATTATATGCAGTATTACGGTTTGAATGCGTCCATAACGTGTGGCGGTTTTGTGAATAGGCGTGTCCCCTCCCTCTGATGGCGGCGGTCATGCGTACTGGATGCTCGCGTACGTTTTGACGGGGATGCTCTGATCATGGCTATCCGTATTTAACGGATTGGGCGGATTTTACATTTTTGCGTCGGCGACCGCCGATATTGCAATGTCTTCAACGCTTGGTCGGATCGCCTGGGAATGATGTCGGCTTGCGTTTCTTGATAGAACTTTTATTTGGTGAACTTTTGTCTAGCCCCAGATGGCGCCTGTGTCGAATTTTATGTCTTAGGTGGCGTTAGATTGATTAAAATGTTGATGGATTTTAAACATTTGATCCACAATATTTATTATCAGTTATAAGATGTTCAATCACCGGTGAACCTCTTTAACAAACATTTTACATTTTTTTTAAAGAATATCTTTGTCGGTTGCAGACAAGAACGACATATTGGTCGTGTGCTACCTTTGAAAACCATTTGAATTGCATGGATATTCATCTCTCAATGTCGCTAGACAATTTTAAATCAATTTTTAATTTTTATTTTTATCTTAAATCTTCGATCTTTACTTCAAAATTAGGGTGTTAAATTTATGTTTTCATTCATCGTCAATTTTCAAATTTAAACGATTATTATTTTTTATTCAATTTCTATATTGTCAATATTTCTTTATCGGTTGCTTTATACCCACATATTTACTGCGCCACTCTGCATTCAATAAGCCCACAATTGCATTCCTGGCAACAATTCAAACCAAATGTCTAGTGGTGTCAAACTACAGACATTAATGAACAATTCCAATACCTCGTTTTTAGTCTTTCATGTCATTGTTTGAAAGATAGTGAGTGGACCAACGTCAAGTTTTAGTCACCGGCCGCCACTCGATATTGAATATCTTTTTAAATGCTAGTTACCTTAGTTTTGTCACAGCCTATCAGGGTCAATAGCTGAATGATTAGCAGCAGATTTAAGAGCCTGACGCGCCTTCTCCTTAGCGTGCAATTTTCGTGGGAACTGACGTATTTATCTGGGAATTAAAAGAGGACACGAAGGACGAAAAAAAGTTCATAAAAAAAAGCGAGACAAACTTTATTTTAAACACTATGCCTGACTATTCTGATGCTTGTGGGTATAAATATGAGTTTTATTAGGTCAGAAGAACGTCAAAAGAATCTCAATTCTCTGGCTAGGTGGTGTAACTGAAAATCAATGTTGGCAAGTGTTGCATTATGCATGCATCCAGATCTAGGGATCCTCTGCTTTATGACTACTCACTTTCTGAGAAACCTCTCTTGGTTTAGACTTATTCAAAACGTGTTGAAAGGGTGTCCAAGTACGGTTAAGTCAGTGGCCTACTTTTACTTGGTTAAGTACCTTTGCTTGAATACTGCAGTTCCATTTGGGATCCTCACCATGTGGGGCTTGTAAGGGAAATTGAAATGGTTCAACGAAGAGCTGTGAGATTTGTTAGACTGTAGATTTGTCACAGACATGCTGTCAAAACTGGGTTGGGAGACACTGGAAGATAGTAGGAGGGAGATCAGTTTAAGGTTGCTGGTCAGAATTATGAAGGGGGATTGTAATGTTGATATCGGGGACTCTTTATGTGCCCAGCTCCTAATATAAGTAGAAGGGGCCACACTAGAATGGTGAATGAGCTTCACATTCACATATGAGTGACACATACACTCGTACGTTGACGCGATCGCTGTATCTTTAACAAGCAGTAGTCAATCAACAGTCTTGTCAGGCTGGTCCAATTGCTTAGAAAAATGTGAAGCGACGTTTTCTTATACCCCGATAGAACTGATGGCATCGGTACCATTTTATGTGTCCTGGCCAATGGACCACCCTCATTTGAAAATATTGAATTATGAGCGACAAGTAATTACCGATAATTTGTGACGTAGGAATGCCGGCAATATTGACACACATGGACGGAAGCCAAAGTGGCTGTCAGGAAGGAACGAATGTGAACGCCCACGCAGCTGTGCTGCGACTTCGCGAAGTTTTTTGTCTCAGAATCGTGATTGATAATTATTTTAGGATAGTTGGTCGACTTTCGCTGGTCGCTGAGTTACGCAAACACGGTCACTACAAATGAATGGGATACATTAAAAAAAATGCTTTTCGACTGTAAATTAATTTTTTTTCTGGTGGCGAGAATACGAAATAATGCGAAGAAAATATATGACATAATTGTCAGGATTCGAACACCAAATCTCTGACTGATATCAGTGAAACGAAATACTTATAATAAATTTGCGTTGTCACTCTTTGATGCGTCTCTTTCTTTTTTGTTGTTATTTCAACTGCAGAATATATTTGTGGGTTACGTGATTTGTTGCAGAACGGCATGTACTGTAATTAGAAATCCAAAATAGGCTTTTAGAAACTTATTGTTTGCATCAATCTATTGAAAACACGAATACAATTATGTTTTCTTTTTTAATTAAAATAATAAAAAAAATCGTGAAAATTATTACTAGGTTCGTTGATTTCTTCTGTATAACGGTATCTTTAACCTTAATCTTCTTGAAGTCAATTAACATAGGCATGCGGTTGCATCTCGCTCGTCAGAGCGCCTGCAGAATCCACAAACAGTTACCGTCCGGAAGATGAAATGTAAAAATCGAAGAAACACGTCTTTAGTGTCTGTGCTTTAGAGTAGACGGGGGTATATATATATATTTGTTCACCTGACGGAGCGGCGAGGCCTTTTGACAGATCTTTCTGAGCACCGGTCTGAAAACAATAACAAGCAAAGAGAGAAACAATTGGAGCGTAGAGCATTGTAAGTGGGCAATAGGCATGCAGCGATGTGCTTTTTCTAAAGCACATCTGTTCCAGGTACACGTTTTTTTAATGTTATAGAATTTATTTAGCGATTTCAAGAAGCGGGTACCGCCATCTATGGGAAACCAAAGGAGACTATTTCTTGATCAGTTTGCATTACAGTTATCGAGGTACCCTGGTTGCGTTTGGTGAAGTCCTTCAAGCGACAACAATTAAAATAAATGACACAGGACAAATGCGCAATAATAATAATATACAGTAATATTTGTTATAAGTTATTTACGTTACGGTATACATGTCATTGCATAATACGTTACATGACTGTTTATTTTATGAGCTGAAAGCAGTACAAATATTTTTTGAAAAAAATATTTAAAACTGGCCTTCTAAACTTAACAATTTTTGTTAAATTATGAGTGCTATTTATGCGCCATTTTATCAGTTAAGATATGATAACAGATTGACGAATTGGCGTGAAACGCAATTGCTTTATATCTTATTATTATGAATATTTTATTTTATTATGCTTTAAATCTATTGATTTCTAACATTTGTTGGGCATTGATGATTCAAGTTTCTTCAATTCTTGAAAAATTACAGATTATAATGGACGAGTTAAATTTGTGCACAGCTCTGTTTTTCAGCTTTTGTTCAAAATTTTGTATTCTGTGTTCGCATAATTATGCAGGGAGTGCAAATTTTTTTTGAAAAATTTCAGAACACATAGAAAGTTAAATTGCACGTCGATAATTTTTATGTCTAGGTAAATTAATTACAAGTATTTTTATAATTAAAATGGCAACTAAAAATGGTAAATAAAAATGGCAACCCCCATTTTTATAATTACAAGTGATTATTTTATGTACCAAAAGTTTCCTCAAATATTGTAAATTCTTAACAAATAGGTTCCTAAATAAATCTGCGGTGAAGCGCAATTTTTTTTCGAAACCGGGTTCTTATTTCTAATGATTTTTGTGTAAAATTGAAAGAAATGTTTTTTTGCACCGATTGTGTTAAATGTTTGGAAAGTTACAGGAAAAATAATAAAAGCAAAACGGGCGGAGGCCGCGAAGCACATATTTTAAAAAAGCTTTCCTTCAAACCCTACTACTCTGTAATTTCTAAATAGTATGATATATCGTTAACTGTACCATAGTAGAATATAGGCAGCGCCTTAAAAACTAACTATGTACCGC
>JAQGBY010003984.1:0-17746 GCA_034698785.1 Mycogona germanica | reverse complement strand
TTGTGAGACAGGCTCCTACTAGGTGTAGAAGAGCGGGACATACTAAAATGGTTCAGGAGCTGTATTGTAGATGTGACCCGTACTTCAACTCCTATTTCCCCAGAGTGTGTCGACAGCGGAATTGCCTAAATGAGTCAAGTCAAGAGCCTGTTAGGATAGGACAACCACATCTATGTCCTTAACTGGTCATTTGACCCCCGCCATAGGCCTCATCCGGGGCTGCTTATTGTATACTTGCTTAATATATACATATTGTAATTGTAATTGTAATTTAATACACCATTTTAATAAGTCGTCAATACTCGGCTTCTAAGAAGATACATTAGTTCCCAGCAGGTGCGTCAGCAGTAGCTACGCAGACTCAAGAAGATTTTCGTGATCAAGACACGTAGGGCCAAACAACTCAATTCGTCAGCACGATCCACACTCCGCTGACAATAGAAAAGCGAGGATTGTAGTTCGATGAGACGTGACTTGGCATGTACAGTGTATACACATAAAGGCGGAGCCCAATGACGTAGCTACGACGCGGCTAAACTCATATTATGAAGAGCGCCGTAACAATGTTGACACAGCTCTTTATTCTTGGCTCTCGAGTGGGAGGAGGGGGATGACAACTTTGCAATAAACTTAATAGTTAGGATTAATAGGGTAAAAACAAGGGGGTTGTAGAAAGGGGGAGGTGAGGGTGCGGACAAGTGGTATTAATACGGACGGCGTTGATGGACGGTCGATCCGCGCCGATACTTCGGCCCCATCGAGACTGGATAGTGTCAACATCCGGCTCCGGAAAGAGTTAAAACCTTTTGTTGGGTGGGAATACGTGCGTCTGCGAAAATTGAACGGAAGGCGGCCGTGCTTCAATAGATAATAGGTCTATCGAGCCGTCTCGACAATTGATGATACGAGTGGCAGCATTATTTTCTTAGTTTTCGATCAATGTTATCTCAAACTAATCTGACGATTTCCACTCTCAATAGTTAACGTGCTCATCTTACGTATGGATGTTCACCATTCTTTATAATATTAAACATAAACGGAGGAGGCAGAAAAATGAAATCCGATAATGAAATTTCATTTTGTCCGATGTAGTAGATGCAGGATACAGGGTGGTCCACAAACAACAAAGCCTAAAATTATTTTATGAAATCTTTGCAAAATAATGACGGATTCTCTCGAAAATTGGCACTGATTAAATATTCTATATTATTACCAATACTATAGTTAACGAGTTATTAATCACCATTAAAAATCGAGGTCCTGCATACCATGATTCATCATTAAATGCTAGTCCAGAAATTCCCCTTCAGTGTATAACCCCTTCGCACTCTCGCAATTAGCGTTTACCGCAATCTCCGTGCGCAACACAGCGCCCCTAACGACGTCCCCTTTCCCCCTGCTGGATCAAAATTAGCCAGTATCAAGTTAAAACCCGTAAAATATGCATACATGTAGAACACCCATGACTCATGCTAGTACATGGAAACGCGAATTCTATCGAAAAAAAAGAGACATTTCGGTGCAGTTTCGGTGCGTGCTACATGTAGCTTATACGCATTACTCAAATGAGCTGACCTAATGACGAGGCAGTTTACAGCTAATTCCCAATTTCAGTTGGTCAACAACATATGCACCAAAAAGGTTTATCAAGAGCAGTTAACATTCCACGGATAGGCCAGTCAGATTTGTCCGATTTGCCAACTCAATTTTAAATTTCATTAGTTAAAAGTATTTTCTCAATTTTTCACAATCGGTGGTAATATCGAAATAAATTTAAAATAAAGCTCAAAGTTCACAGATACCTGACCTGAGATAAGTTTGACAAAAGGCAAAAGATTTTCGCTTTTGCAAGCAAACATAATTCTGCTGCAATTACGTTTTGCTCATTAGAGAAAAAGCCCAACCCATATTTAACTTTAACCCATATGATCTTTGCGTATGTAATCAAGTATATAATTGTATCTATCTTTTTATCTTCGGTTGCTCTTTTTGCTACGACCATCGTGTAACTGGATTAAATTGAGGAAAGTGCGCTTGTACCACGATATGGTAATTCGCATCAAGGCCCCCAAAGAGCGCATTAATTGCCTCGCTACTTAAGACACATCTATCCATTAAGCTAGACTTTAAATTTATTTCTCAATTTCGTAAAGGCAATCGTACAATGACTGCGCATAATTAAACGATTTCAGTAATTGGGTGCTAGGCCCGACTCATTTTTCTTAAAGACGATATTTTCTCCAACTACGCTAATGATAATTGTTACATTCTCAAAAACGTTTATATTACAAGCAGTCTCTTATGAAGCTATCAAGTCTGTTACAGTGAGTTTTTCAATTGTACAATAGCGCGAAATGTGAATGGGTATTACTATTTATAGATACTAATAAGAAATAAATCAATCTTTTGGAAAAAACATAAATGTTTTATTCATACATTATATATTCTTTAGAACGCGAGTTTACAGAGAATTCATAAATTTAAGTGTTTTGTGTGTAGAAGCTTTAGATGCCTAACTTTAACCTAACCTAAATTTAAATCACCGTACATTTTAAGAATCGTCTTCTATTTAACAGGAACAACCATAAATATAAATATCCTTGTGTTCGATCCTTAGAGACCAGCTTTCAAAGAATAAAAAAACATTTCACTTTTAGAGCTTCTTAAACGTCTGATCAACGTATTTCTATTGACAATAATTCACATTAACCAGACTTTGCTTTCACCACCATCAAGATAGCCCGAGGAAAACGCAGATGAGCCGCATGGCATAAAATGTTCACATCGATATGGTCATAGACGCATCTGCGCAAATCTGAATCAGTTGAATCCACTCAGGCTCCATAGTAAATACTCATTAGTGACCTATTAGCAGTAACAGCTCACCCAGGCATGCGTCGACGCATAAAAGGAGGGATTCGATTTGGTGCAACGACTTCAATATCAAACGAAGAGCCCCTTAAAAATAAATAGCTATCGCCTTTCTTCCAATAAACAAGATACGACTTTCCCCGATATCCAATTCAACGTCAGGGGGTTCGTTCATGAATTTAATATTTTGATTAGAAACCACTTCATCAGTAGATGAGCCAGACAGGTGACGTCAGTCCCTGATCGAGTCTCTCCTCTAAGTACAGAGTTCAGTACATATGCTCTCATCTTCATCATCTCTCGATATGGCGATGTAATTAATATTTTTCTCAGATTAGATAAGGTCAATGGAGGATGACTGTATTTACCACATATTTTTTCGAATATGTTCGATAGATGGCGCTCGAGCAAAGAAGATGGACACTGACGGTATATACATTTTGTTTGCATAACTTCGTGAAACCGATTTTGTAATTTATTAGGAAGACTGATAAAAGTATCTCTAAAAATATGGCGGTATCCATAAAAATGTTAAAGAGATTTATTTATACGGCTGGATCGATGCAATAAGCTAAACAGAGTCATACCAACGCACCCTATTCGCGCTTCCTAATTACGATGGAGGTGAATTGCGTTTGGCAACGCATCTCTGAGGAAGTAAATAGGAATAGGGAAGGCGAGAGGAAGACGGCAAAAAAAATCCCGTAAATGAAATGGCCTACTTGCGATTTTGATGCCTGACTGGCTTCATTCATATCCCTAATCCCTCTGACACTTCAGCGCGGCTAACGTTGTACTTTGAAATGAGCTCTATTTGCCACCGCACCCCTCCTCCGCACCGCCACCCCACAAATACCCCCACACTCCGAAGCGTGCACCAATCCTCTACCAATCCTCCCGCTGGAGGCACCCGTCGTCTCGAACTTGCATCACATTCCACTTCCTCCCCAATCCCCCACCCTCACCCCCAAACCCGTTACCATCAACAATCTCCATATAGCACTATATACACATCCGATCATCAAGACGCGTTCGTCTGAGCCAGATCTTCACATTTGCCTCCGTCTATACACTACACATGCATATGCCCACGTCTATACAGTATGTATAAACACCAATAGAATCAAACTCGAGACTTGGTCTCATTATTGACCGATTTTGTTTGAGAGTTGTTCAGTTGCCTATCGACGTCAATAAAATCCGGCAGCGGCGCTCTTCGCTCTCCGGGCCACCGAAATGAGAGACGATAGATTCTGATACAAAGTATCAATTTAAGTGTCTGCAATACATAAATAATCTTTGTGTTTGACCAGAGTATAAATGTGCAGAAATATGAATTTCAATACACGTACATATGCATTTCGGGATGGTACCAAAGATTTCTTATCCGGCATTGCAGGTACCGAATCTGTGCTCTAACCTCTCGCCTCATTGGTTGCGCCCGATCTCGATCTAGCTCCGGATCCAGCTAATGGAAAAGCCGAGACGCGTCAATCTTGCCATCCACCATAGGGGAAACTGAGGATCTAGACACAATTTCAGACGCCGATTTCCGTTAGGCGGGACCCAATAGGCCCGGCCTGCGGGTCACATTTATACGTTCAACCCGGCTTTTATCTAATCACTATACTGTACCGAAATTGAAAGCGAACATAAAACAAGAGAAATACATAAAAATCTATATTTTGAATATGTAAATACATAAAAATGACGAAATCATAGCAATCCACATCAATACTTAATCCTATTCGGATGACATCGACAGACCAATATTGCCGAACCTAAATTTCGAGACGTAATTTCAATAATCCTCAAACATATTTCAAGAAAATAATTGCCAAACATTTTAAACACATCCTAAACACAGTTCATTATAACAACTATCACTTTCACTATGATGAAATGTTTAAAACAAGTATCCATAAAGTTGACCGAACTTCAACCTTCTTATTATCTGTCAGAAAAATGAACTAAATTATTAAATAATGGATAACACCGATAGTATTCGATAATAATAATTTTAAAAACATTATGATAATTTCATTATTGTTTCAGTTTCAGACACGTTCGAGGCAAAGATTTGATTATGATTTATTTGATTATGATGATGACATTTGCGGGACAGACTAGAATATGCTGAAGATTGTCTTCGGCAAAATCACTATGTAAAGATGACCCAGACAAACCGGGTTAAAAAAACCAGATTGTCGAATGACCCATTCCATACTCTTCCCGAACTTCACACCCGAGCGCGATTGATCCGGTAGAAAGAATCCGCGTCTATTTTCCGAGCGGAGTAATTACTGCGGTTCCCATTGTCTTTAAAATAGTTCCAGACCAGCAATTCAATACGCAGCCCCATACACCGCGGAATTAAAGAGTGCCTCAATCTACGCATGTAGGTCGTGTCCTCACCGCCGACGAACGCGACTGCCGACCGCGGCACTCCGGGTGGTGGCGCTACGGTAGCCCCTTTGAAGTGGATGAAAGGGGCAGCTGTCACTGCACCCGCTCTCCGGTCCGGGGCCGGTGTAGTTTTTCGTATGCGGGGCTTCGCCGCATCGATGGACGCGTCTATAGGATGCAATGTGGCAAGTTAAGCCCGGTGCCTCTTCCCGATCCCGACGCTCACCCCCTCCTCCTCCTCCTTCAACAAAGACACCTCTTACTCCTCATCCCCACAACCATCTCCCCAAAACCTCTCCCCTCCCCCCGCCGAAATCGTTCTGGTTCTGAATCAACATATTAGGAAAAAGTCCTTCCAACTTCACGGAAGAAAAGCTCCCGACGCGTGCCCAGATCTTTTACTGGGGCCACATTCGTGGCGGTGTGCCGCCCAGGACAAAACTTTTAAGCGTCGCCCCAACACTTATGCCAGGAGTGAATGCCAATGCACGCACATAGACATAGGCTACAATAACATTTAAAAAAGAAACGAAAATATGTTTGAATTTTTCGAAAATGGCTAAAATAAATTGTATCTTTAAAACAAAATGTCTATATCTATATAATGTCTGTATCTGATATCGTTACACATTTTCGCGTATTCAGTATATTCAAATCACCCAATCGTATTTTGAAGTTCAACAAAAATCATTTGATATTGTACTTTAGCAGAAAAAAAATCGTCATTCATGTTACCAAGAACCATCTCTCGTCTTACAAGAAAACCATTTTGCCTAGTTCTCCCTGAAAACCACTTTTTGTCTTAACTTGAAATTCTCCCGTCTCATTCCTGGAAAACTCTGTCGTCATAGCATTGCACCATCGCCGGTCATACAAACAAATAGCCTTGGGCAACTATCCTGCTTGCTCTTTTTGTAAATAGCCACTGATCTCTTCATATACATATGGACAAACGGTTGAGCAGAGAAAACAATTTGGTAGGAACGCGAGAAAACGTCGCCCGGCTATAGGTCTTGCCGCTGCCGTGAAGCGGCATCATGCGGCAAAATAAGAAAATACTATATAGAGAGAGTGATAGAGGAAGATTCGAGAACATGAAGAGCAAAAAAAACATATTCACAACGCATGAGAGACATCTGACGATTTTGTTTTCCTTAAATGGGCAATAAAATGGGGGATGACGGAAGCCCGTGTATGGAAGGCGACACTGTAGCGTAAATAAAAAACAAAAAGTCGAAAAAATAAAGTTTCAAAATGAACAATTCCGAAACAATATTTTTCTTTATTCGAAGTAAATCCGAATAATCTTTCAAAGGCTACCAAAAAAAAACCCTCAGTGAATCTTCCGTCGCTTTCTGCGCCAAAATAAAACAATACATGCAGTGAGAAAAGGAAAAATAAATTCCCAATATCATTGCTGACTTTTGCTGTCGAAACACAATTCTGCCGTTAGGGGACGTTGCAAAAGAAAATTGCTCGCCCATGAGAAGCCCATACCTATTGCGAAGTCTCGAGAAGTCAGGAAATAGTTGGTAAACAGGCCAGTTTTACTCGAAAGCCCTTCTAAAAAAACCTTCTTGTTCAACTCTGTTTCCAAAGAATGGTGCCATCCCAAATGTTTGAATTGTGCACCACAATGTTTCGCAAGAGATGAAAATAAAATTGAAACATACTGGAACATTGAATTTATTTTGTCGGTATGTAGACGATGCCGACTCGATATATTGAACCACGTCAGCGACGGATAAATAAGGAGATATAAGTGGATCCACGAAGGAGTTGAAAAGACAGCCTCACCCGAGAAACGCTTTTCACCGGGCTCACAAAACCGAGATCATTAAATAAGTTACTACTTCAAAAACAACTTTGACCTTATTTCAAGTGTGCGTCGTCTTTTTTGACTATTGGTTCGACGAAACATTCGATATGAATGGCAATGGCATCTCAATGTTAGGCCAAAATACCTTGAGGGCACGAAAATTGCTTTTTATATTCCCGATTACCATATAAAGAGCAGACAGCTCCCGCAGAAGTTCAAAATCATCGAAGCGTCATTATTGAAAGAACCAATTTGTTAATATAAATTCTGTGGAATAAAATTGTTCATGCATTCGATCACATATTTAATGGGTACAGTTTAAGATACAAATTAATGTTGTGATTTCATTTTTCCATATACAGAGCTCCTTAAATTCCCATCGCAATTGAGAAAATGCTGTGCTGCCCCCGAGCGGTTGCAAATTGGAGAGCACAATGCACTGTGTGATTGCCTGGCAACACGGGGGCTGCAGTGAGTAGTCCATAGAAGCGAATGCGGTCACCTACACGAGCGCATGCTCAATGCGATGTTAAGTCGATTGGATGCGTGATCCTAGGAGGAATTTGGACACTAGCCGCAGTAGTACTAGACGTTTATACAAAACAAAACAAAACAAAATCCCTATCCCAACTGCACTCCCCTAACCCCACACACCCTACACGATTGGTTTTGCGGATGACGCGCGCGCCCTCACGAATTCATTTTCTATTCGCGTCCACCGATTGGATGCCGCCAATCATGTGAGCGATTCACTCGGACGCGTTGCTCTTCTCCCGAGCACACATATGGACTGGGGTGGCAGGGAGTGAGCAGATTTCCAACGCGAACGCTCGCACTTCGATGGAACCATTCTGACCTGGTGAACGTTAACTCAATGCCCGCCATTCAATGTGAATATTTTGTCCCGTAACATAAGAGACCTGAAACTATCTATGGTTGAAATATAGCCAATTTAGCAAGTAATTTGGTAATGACTTAATTTAATTGTCCAGGTACATTGAAGATAACAATTTAAAAAGTATCCATTTGGATTGACATTGAGTTACGGAAGCAGGACTATTGTTGGAGTTTCTAGCAATCACCAATTAAAATATATAATCTTTGTCGATATTTTCTAAGTTAGCGATCGCATCATTATAGTCAAGAAGTGTCAATGTTTCCCACTAGATGGGGCCACCTCATCACCTATACACGCGCGTCGGTTTCGCACGAGTGGAGCGGAGAATGAAGAAGTTAGTGGAAAAGCGCGAAGGAGGAGGAAAAGGATAGAAGGAAGGAGTATCGGGATGACGTGATGGGAAGGAAGGGGAGTGGCAAATCCGGGAGCTCGGTGGCGGGAAACGGGTGGTAGGAGCGGACGAGAGAAAGAGAGGAGAGTAAGGCGAAGATGATCAGCTCGGCCAAGTAGAAGACGTCTTCATTTCTCGTTACGCCACGGAGAAGGATTTGGAAAACGCGGGACCAAGTAACTATACGCAGTCTTTTTGGGTGGCGAACCAATAGTTGAACAAGCGAGATCTTCAGCGAGAGAACATTGCTCTGTTACGTTAAAACACATCAAACTTAGCAAACCAAACTCGTCAGTAAGCCGAAACAATGAATTTCATTTGCAGAAAACTAAAGACAAACATAATAACCTTTGAGTAACTTCCAACATGAACTATGAATCCTGATGTGGTCCAAATAATCCAATGACATCGAGTTTACATTCACTGAAAACATCTCGTAGGGAATTTATATATAAACGTACACAGTTTAAAATACATGTAACGTACATGTAAAATTCAATTCCGTACTCTGCTGTCAGCCACAGGTGGGACAGAGGTGACCCCAGGGTTGATTTCCATGCCCCTGTCACTTATCCAGGACAGAATGAATTAATTTTGAGATCTTTAAGTGATTAACAGCAAAATATATATTTTAGCTAAGAACAAATTCACTTATCCGTGTCAAATAAAAACAGTGCCGACGTCATCTCCCCAAATGTACAATATGAAAATATCAGGAACATTACTGTCTTGATTAAAAACATGGGATCTTAAAAACATGACCGAAGGAGTTAATCGTACATTGCAAAACAGTTACCGTTCTTGAAATGAAAGGGACGCGCTAGAAAGAATCGGGTTGCGTAGGGGGAAAGAAGTAAGAGTGGTGCGGAGAAACCAACGGAACAATCGCGAGAGGAAAAAAAAAAAGAGGATACAAAGTGTGTGGGTAGATGGGTGGTTGGGGGTCGGACAAACTGAGAGGGAGGATCCCGAAAAGCGACGTCATCACTCAACAAGAAAACGAGCTAGGTGGGAAAGGCGTTGCCAATTTATGGAACAGAAGTGGACGTGAAGAAAAGAACCGGGATGGAGAAGTGAAAAAAAGCTGGATGCGGCGGCTACGATATTTCGACAATGATCTCTCCCCCTCTTTGGTATTTGTGGGAGGTGAGGCGATGCGGATCTAATAATATTCAGTAGCCAAAATGGAACTTCTATTTTAGAATGTAATAAAAATACGATACCAAATAAAAGTATATTTCGTTTAACAACGACATCGTCGGTGGTTGAAAAAAATTGGCTGGAAAGGAATTATTTTGTCAAGACGTTTATGTTGATCGTTTACTGTGAGTTCGATTTTGGTCCAAAACATTTCAAGAAAACTTGAATAGTCAACAGTGTTCAATTCAGGTTTTTTTCTGGTCAAGCTGGAGTCGTCGAAATTACACAGGCGCCGTTTATGATTTGTGTCGACTGCACACAGTGTTTCTAGCAGTTCAATTCGCATCGATAAATATGGAGTTTCTAAAAATAATAATCTCTAAACAATCAACTATCACGAAATATTGCATCGTCTGCAACAACTAGTGTGGATGCCACACAGTTAGTTTTATGCAAATATTGCGTGCAGTGGATAAGGTGTGCAATTCTCTGCGATAATTCAAACGCTCAGAGAGCATTTGATGGGGCCGTTTCAGAACCAATCGTACTTTATATTTAAAAGCGCCACTAAACGGTACCTTAAAAGTTTCGCTCTACCGACAGAGAGAATACGAAAAATCGATCCAAGCTTCACAGCAACCATTTTGTGTTCCCAAGACCCCCGATCCATACAATCGATTTTTAGAAATCCTTTTAATTTAATGCAAAATAGGAACCATTGTAGCGAATTTTTGCTGATTGAAATTAAATCATTTCCTGACCGAATAAACTTAATAGCGAAACTGTTGATAATGGAACATGAACATTAACTTAACTTTAACATAGCAAGTAACAGTTTTTATTTGGGTGTATTGGAGTTATGGTTGTTCATAATAAAAAGAGAGATAATGTGAAATTCGATTTTTAACTGAAGTGTTTGAGAAAATGAGATGGAGGATTTTAAGTACCTTGGATCATATAACAAAATAGAAAATTTCTTTAATCTAATGTTCGTACATTTTTGCAGTATTATTTTTAAACACGTAAATGCATGTGGGGGTCCAAGGAGATCAGTTGGCCTGTTAACGAACGGAGAAAATGAATTTTTCCTCTCGCCTCAGAAAAGGAAAATCCCCGCCAAAACGCGCCGTAGATTTCGGACGAACACTAAATCAGCAAACCGCTCCTGGCACAATATTGGTCCCACGAGACTATTCCAAATAGTGCATTTCGGGAATTAATTTATCTGCCCGCCTGCAAGCCTGTGTTCACGCATGGCAGCACCTTTTACAATTTCCCTTAATTTTCTCAGCTCCAGAAAAAGGCGATGATGCTGCGTCTGCTGCGTTCGAGGTACAGTCCCCACGCAACAACGGCAGAACAAAAAAGTCGAAAATGTACAATTGTTTGAAAAGAAACACCTTAGCTGAATAAACTCAGAGCAGAAAAGTAGTCTTTAAGCAACTGATGTTTGTTTTAAACGATTGCAACATCTAGGTGCAATTTTCTAACATTTCTAACAGAATGATTGTTCGCTCTTTACAAACTGTTTTCATTCGAACAATGCTTCCGTGTGAGAATCAGACATGTATCCACTAGACCTAGTGTGCTACTATTATTTTAGGTAAACCGTGTTTTAAGTGTTTCTCCTTTATTTTCATTTTTAATAATTTCCATATATACAGTAATGAGACTTGATAACGTCTAGGTATTTAATGACACTGTCAAATAACGTCAAGGAGGTTGTTCAAGCAATTTATATTGCCAGATTATTTTTATGAAAGACCAATGCTTAGTTAATAATTTCAATAATGCAAAGTATATTATCTTCTCTATGAGTATTGTTAAAACAATTTTACATTCCGGTGCTGTTCTTGAAAACATCCTGCATTTACGATTTTCGGAACGGAGGACTCATGATATTTATATTTTATATTTGTGATGGCACTTTATTTTAATAAACCAATTCAAAGATTCAATCGGTGAAACATGAATTGTGATAGATATAATGGACAATTATTAATGTCTTCTCCCCTTGTAAAAAAATAACTGCAATCGATTCTCAAACATTTGGTAGTCAGGATAAAAACTTGATAAATAACTGACACCAAGAAGTTATCAGATTTCGGTTAACTTAAGCAGAAGATTTAAAACGCATCTTATGTTGACATGCTACTTACACAGGCTACTTCTTAAGAGATAATATTATATTGCTTACATAAATATCCTTAATTTTTGTAGGCATCAGTTAAGATTAGATTATAAAAGTGATTATTTCGATTAAAATAAATTATTATTTTTAAAAATTAAATTGAGGAAATATTTGTCATCACATATCAAATATGGACGATCAAATATGGTCAAATTTCATTTGATACCAAATGTTTAAGTTGCATTAATTCTTCGTGAAATCTAACCCGTAAAAACTCAACTAGTTAAGTACAGTAATTCACTTAAGTAAAGGCAAAAATAATCAGCTCTCCTGACATCATTTGTCAGCTGCATTGATGCCACACTCGAAATACAGCGAAACCCCTATAACGAACACTCACCACACATAAACGTAATAAAATAATCCCACGACGAAAACGGAAAGATAATATAATAGGTCTCAGAGCAACAAGTGGATTTGCGTGTACTATAATGTCGTTCCCATCAGAGTACACGCAGAAACTCCTAAATATCGTGATACTAACGGAGAACACGGATTAGTACAGTAATCTCCTTAATGTAGCACAGCGCATGCATCATCCTAGACATGCTTATTATATTCGGCATGACAGCGTTTGAATTTTATTAATTTTACAAACAGCATATCACGACATGAAATACGAAGCTAACCATCTGGATATCTACCGGACTAGTCACTGAACATCGCCTAAAAAATGTGAAACACTGGCCTCACCAATAAAATGTCTCACAGACCGCCATCATTCAGTTTTTGGCCAAAGCGGTCCAAACGACGGAGCTGTATCATATAAATATGGTTGTAATGATATGGTGATGAAATTATATCGATATGTATGAAATATTTATTGAACAGTTTGTTGATCTTGATATTTAGACACGTCAACGCCAATAGGAGTCGGTTGACCCAATGCGACTAACGAAATTTCATAACGATTAGAGCACGGTGACGACACTTTTTAGCCCAACACAATTTTCGTGTATATCGTATGGCTGAAGTGATGTGAAAATGGGAAACATTCATGGACATGTATTTACTGTACACAGTTACAAACTTTTCTCCTCCTCACCCCTCCCAAAAAGAAAACCATTCGAAAACTAAAATTGCATTTGAAAAAATTGCGCTGTGAAGCGAGACAGCAAAAAAAAGTGGAGCCAAAATATCGCCGAATAACATAGTGAGCAGCGATCTGATAAAATTCGAACGAAGAAATTCGGCCATTATGAATCCGAAGCACGAACTAGCGTCGTCTTCTCAGCGTCGAGAGCAGACCCAACCGTCGCCCAAGACATTATACTAACAGAACTAAGTCGCCCGAGACAGCGAGAGAAAGAGAGAGAGCGAGAGATCTTAAACTCGGGCGAATTCGTTCGGCCTCATCTAATTCAATTTTGGACCACATCATTTTGCAAAACGAAAAAAAAAGACTTAATCCGACGGATCTTATAAAGTGGTTAATTAAGAAGGCGCAGGAGTTGGGTGCGCATGCGCGGTGGTGCATGACGTTACCGTTTGCCGAAACGGATTTTGTTTTCTCATCAGGAGTTTTCAATGAACCAGCAAGAAACTTCCGACGAATTTAATTCAGTAGATATGCAATGACTATGAAATTTTTCTATTAGTTTATCTCGCTTTATAAAACAAATTTTACAAATAATACTGATTTGCAAGCAACGTAAAAGGTGTCAATGTAAATAAGTATTTTGATCCAATCTTTCCCGATGCGTGACCCGGCGAGTCTAAACCCATAACTCCTTAATCCGTATATTGACAATCCACTTGATTAACAGGAGAGGACGAATCTACCCATTGTTGTAAACGGTCTTACCTAAACAATTTATAAAACCAAAGATAGAAAAAATTGTAATTTCGGATGGATATCAGGAGCGACTCATAGAGAAATTCCTTAAAACGCGCCTTCCTTTGGAATTGAAGTAAAGCCGTGGGACCCGTGCCTGTACGATGTCAGGTACACGTTAAAGATCCCTACCTAGGTAGCTTATACTAAGCCTGGGCTAGGCAAAATTACCAGGTCGCCTCCTGGGGGGTTCTAGTTATAGTTCTGAACCTCCTTAACAAATAGCTCAGATACAACTGGTCGTTCGACCCAGCCATAGGCCACTCTCTTGGGAGCTGCTTGTGGGTACATCTTGTAATTGTAATTCGCCTGATGGTTCGCTCAGTCTCAACACAAACCGACGAATTTTAATCTCGACTCACACTCACAATTTTCGTGAGGCCCTGTACGACGAAAACAAAACGAGATACATATAGAGACCGGCCCGCACTATTGGAAGCGTGCGCGGCAAGTAAGACCTCTATTTAGTTCTTACTCGGGGCATTAACTCAATTAAATACCACTAATCACTCCATAAATTACTCGGGGACGCCATCATCGCCATCTGAGCGCCGGAGAGAGACTTTGAGTGCAGCAGGCGCAGCCGACGCCGTCCAATAACTAAAATCTCACTCTCCTTTCTCCCCTCCCCCCCTCACCATACACCCTTTCATTTTCCCCTCCACCAGTCCTCTTCGCCTCTAGTTTTAAGAGTCACACGGGACCAGCGTGTTATTATAGACCACGTTGGGTTGGGAACCCAATGGATCTGCTGTTTGGCCGGGGATAGGATAGGAGAGGATGGAGACCTAAAAGTGCGGAGCGAATGAGCGAGCTAGCGAGAAACCGACCTGAATTTCTGAGAACGGTGTCACGTCCAATTGGTGTTGTTCCACAACAAATGTAAAGCGTCTTTTACAATGGTGAACACGCGTGGATCCTACCTTCATGAGCAGGGTTGCGTTGGACTTTTTAACACCTCTCTTTATATGTCTTCTTCGTTTCAGGAAACGTGCTGGAGAGGTTGCGTTTGACTTCCAATGTCAATGAGATCCGATCACTATTTCAAGAAAGAATGCGACCTCGAAGAAAAAATTCGCTCAATCAAAATATACTTTTGAGTGAGCTATTTCAATTTTCTACGATATTTCGAGAATCTTAAAATCGTAAAAAAAATGTAGCTTTGCTTGAATAGAACCTGCGTCCTCCCCCCCCAAATCGACTGTAGTCAACCACACTACAGGCGTTACGTACCCCTTATGGTGCTTAGGCACTATGCGAGGGGTCACGACCAGTACCCCGGGATCGAAATTTTCGAAAGCCCGCGCCGGGATACGAACCCGGGACCGCCGAGCCACAGTCAGTCGCTAAACCAACTGGGCTACGACGAGTCGTATAAACGAGATTGAACTGAATCAAATTCTTGCAAATACAAAATTAAATAAGCATCAATTTTTTATTGAAATATACGTCAGGAATTTTTTGCTATTCTAAGAATCACTAAGCGTTAAAAGAAATGTGAGGTTATTTGACGGTTTAAATTTGAAAGTTGTTTCGTCAGAAGAAATTCTGTCCACCCACCACCAGGGTCGCTCTTGTCAACCGTTGTTTCCATTTCACAACCCGACCCGAGTCCGGCATTTTGTCACCGCATTTCATTTTCTCTCCCTCCATTTAAGATGTTTTGCATGTATGACACAATGATTCGCTTGGGAGCGCACAGAGCGACCCTTTAAGGTACATCTTAGCTTTCATTCGGCGAGAGCACTTCTACAAAGGCTAAAATCTGATTTAGGACAAAGAGAAAAGACCCGCAGAATTTCCTTCCGGCGCACCCATATATACATATGGAGAACAAGAACAGAGAGACTGCAATTTTTGCATAACCGAATTTGCGTGAAGATGAGTCCACACGATGACAATTTTTCAACAACAAGTTCACCACATTGAATGTTCAAGTGGGCACAAAAAGAGCCACGACCCTCTCGTCGTTTGATCGCACCTGAGGTTGTTGCAACTCAAAATTGTTACAAAAATGCCATTAACACCAAAGTACGTGTACTCTCCATGTTATTTCAGCAGGGGTGGTAACTGAATCAGGCGAGCTCTTCGCTTTTCCAAGACGTCGTCCACTGCATTATTTAATTGCAGTTGCTGTTTGTATGGAGATGTGCTCTTATGCGAATCAAGTTGTTGTTGGCAGCTAAAAATTCGAAATATGTAGTTCAAATGTGCGAATGGTTGAAATAAATTGTTCAAATTTAGCAAAATTCATTCGATTTAATTTTTTTGAGAGGTGGTAATATGTCTTGGAAATAAACGAAACTGAAACTTCAAAAATAAACACCTAAGTGCGGTGGTATCGCTAAAATAAATTATTTACAAATGTGCAAGAATTAGAATGCGCAAGATATATTTACAATTTGTAAGGGAACTTTGCCACCCCATAATTTTCTTTAAATGAAGCAATTTTTGTAGTTTGATTATTTTCACCCATTTCCAATGAACTATTTCTTGATTCTTTTTTTTGGCTTGTGAACATGAAGACAATTTTTTTTCAATACAACACAAAGTCTATTTTATAACTTTGTGTTGTATTGAAAAAAAATTGTCTTCATGTTCACAAGCCAAAAAAAGAATCAAGAAATAGTTCATTGGAAATGGGGGAAAATAATCAAACTCAAATAAATCAAAAAACAGATTCTATCCTTGGGAGACAGCATTGTGTGATTGCCTTGCGATACGGGGCAGCAACATATTCGCATGGCAGAAGACTACATTTGATTCCCTTTCTCTGATATGTCGGTTCGAGACCTCTTTTCCACATCGTAGTTGTAGTATCAGTAACTCGCCCGCTACAGTAACATCACCATCTGCTTTATACTTGCATCCTCAAGGTAGGAGCGCCCAAGAATTTCCTCACCCCCGAAACATAGCCCCTACCCTTTTGACAGACTTAAGTGCTAGTAATTAATATTTGCATTTTAATTTGTTCAGTCGACAAAGAAACTGTAGAATGCTGTATAAAAAAGGGTCGACTAAAACCAAAACAAACAAAGCAAGATCATTTTCAAGTAACCTCAGTAAAGAGTAAAGTGCTCGCGAAATCCATGTCACATTTGCGTTGGAAGCAATCGCGAAAGTCAGTCGCTCACGGAACTAGTTCTTCAGGAAAGAGTCATCCTCCTGGACATAAAGGTAAATGAGAAAATAAAACTCCAGCCACACATAAAATGACAATTGAAAAACTAATGGACTAAGAAGCAAACTTTCTTTCGCAACAAGTATTTCATATCCACAGTTTTAAAAATTGGAACAGAAGTAAAAATCAGATTTTGACAAAATTAAAGACCAGACATGAATTACGTGAACCTGACTAAAGAATGATAAAATTTAAAAAATATTATATGAGTTGTATTTCAATTAACACAATATTAATTTTAGTTCAGCACCTATTGAAAGGCGAACAAAGGGAACTCAAGATATTGACATTGGTACATCTAAAAAATAAATAACATTGAAGTTTCTGGAATTTTAACACCGTTTCTATCAACTAAGGTGACCAGTGTTCCACGTCTACACAACAAAATCCTCGCAATTAACAACGTACAAAACTGGGACAATTCGGCGCCATCATGAAACCGTACGGCGCTGCCTTTCATCCGATCAATTTAACTTTCGGTCGCTCCAATAACTTTATAGGAGAGATAGGAATGACCCACAATTCCATAATATTGTCGATCGAAGATCGTCGGAACAAATGGCCAGTTAGAAAAGAACGCGGACGAATCACAGATCGACAGGTTAGGGCAAGACAGCAATCAGCGTTAGACGCGGCTGACCGGTTCCGAACAAATGCTTCTGCATGAACAAACCGTGGCCATTCCCAATTCTTCCATTCCGTTCGACGAAACCCCTCCTTCTCCTATTTTATACCCCGATAGAGAACAACTGGGCGATCGAACTGCCACTAAATGGACTCTAGATATAGCCTCTATGAACGACAATTGTTCAGTGACCTCTAGTGGCGATACAATTTCAATGTCACTGGTAGATTAGTTCAATCGAGAAGACTAAGTCTAAATCGAAGTATGTTTTTTGGTCTTTCCTGACGTCGTCCATTTAATGTTAATGTTTTAAGTACGACTCGTCGTGGCCCAGTTGGTTTAGTGACCGACTGTGGTTTCGGCGGTCCCGGGTTCGATTCCCGGCGCGGG
>JAQGBY010003983.1:0-17749 GCA_034698785.1 Mycogona germanica | reverse complement strand
TGACATCGTACAGGCACGGCTCCCACGGCTTTACTTCCATTCCGAAGGAAGGCGTGCGTAGGAATTTCTCTCGGCCGAAAAATAATAAATAAAAATAACAAATATATTTTTGTAGTCTTGTACAACTCGTCGTAGCCCAGTCGGTATTGGGACTGACTGTAGGTCGGTGATCCCGGGTTCGATTCCCGGCGCGGGCTCTCTAAAAAAAAATTGGGAAAACGGTAGTCGAATTAAGGGAAAATTTCGCACATTTAATGGCAAAACAATCCTTTTTCAATTGCCATGGTGCACGTGCGTGTATGTGACGTCATCATTTGCTTTGCGATTTTAAAAATGCCGTTCAGTGACGAGGATCGCACTCGTCCTCGTCCTCGTCGAGGATTTTGTAAGTATAAAATTAGTCAAAACGATGACGTCATACACGCACGTGCACCATCGTAATTGAAAAAGGAATTTATTGCCAATAAGTGTGCGAAAATTCATTTGATTCACGTTTTCCAATTTTTTTTTTGTAAATCTTTTCCACTTTTTCCATTTTTTTGGACAAGCACAAGGAAGCTATCGATTTTTATTTGGCTCAATATTATATTCTTTATTGATCGATGCAACAACCTAATTTCGTAAACGTATTTCAGGTAGCTAGAAATAAAAAAATGTTAGATAAATGTATTTGATCGAAACATTCAACGCAATATCAATGTAAGAATAATCTAAAAGAATTTACACTTCATTAAAATATTAGATTTAAGTAAAAATTCTATACTAATCACAGACACAGGATTTAATATAAATACTGTGCACTGGCAGATTAAGGAGAAAAACCGCCGGAGATGACTATAAAAGATCACATCATTTAACGCGATTCAAAATGGCAAGGCCAATTTTTAAACAACGCAACTAAAAAACACATTTTGATCACAGTCGCTGGACGCAGGACTCGGCTACTGGAATATTGCACCATTGGTCCGCATTGGATTTGAACCTGTGCAGGCACCGCTTCGTCGAGCCCCCAAAGAGCAAAATGACTTGGTCCATTTCAGAATGGCATTTGGATTTGTGACCACGAATTTAATCGTCGGCACTACATGGACTATCCATGAACTGAATCCGGGTTTTGCCTTTGGTTCTTGGTTTCTGGCAATCAGCAGCGGCATCGACGCAGTTCTGAGTTCAGAAATTGTGAGAAGGCGCTTCAACGCTGATCCGTAACTTCTTCACTATTGTCACTGTACCAGTGACGACCGTTCACGACGAGCGGCGTGCGTTCCGTGGCGGTGCCAGGATCGTTGTCGGATTCCAGCGTGTGCCGGGTGCTGCTGGACACTTGGCGCACGGTGGTCGCACGTCTTCGACACGTAAGCAGGTTGAGCAATAACATCCTGACACCACCGATGCCCTCCCAACTACGGTAAACCAAACTGTTTAGAACAGCTTGAAGGGGATTTAGGACGGCCTGCAACACGAGTGATAAAACGCAAACGGAGAAGTCAGTAATCAAAATACATGTGACATTACCACGCTCCACGGAGTTACCACTTCGTTACCGCCAAACACACATACACGATTTTAAAATCTCCAGGTAATGGCGACAATTCAAAATAGCAAAACATGAAATTATTCACCTAGTAAAGGATCCCTAAATTCTAAAAATGTCAAACCCAGCAGAGCAAAAACAGATTAAAAGTTGAACTAGATGGACGTACCATTATGTACCAGACTGATATTATGGTGTCACGGATAGACAAGAGGTCGTACCACATGGTCCAGAGTAGAAGACTGTTTATAACGTTGGGCAACCAACTACAATTAAAAAAAATATTAAGATTTGAGAAAATAATTTGGCGAAGAAACCAGATCAATGAAACTGCAGTGTGTCACCATACAGGAATTAATTCAAGACGAGAACTTACCAAATGTAAAAGACTAACACAATATCGAAAAATTTATGCTTGAGCGCGTCTGCAACGAGACGTTCCTGGTAGCTAAACTGGCCGCAACTCCTGGTCAGCAACTCACCAACTGTAGAGAACGTAAAATGGTTACCAACTCGACTAAGACTAAATTGAGAATCAGGTGAAATTCTTTACTCATACTTTTATGACGAGTATACACACATATAGAACAAAATAAGAGTCCACGCTGGGAATAGAACCCTCGACGTACACACCACAAATCAGTGTTTCAACCTGAACTGAACTTCTGTGCTGTGTCTGCTAAATATTTTTTATTTTAATTTTTTTTTTTAGATGCACGTTACCTTTTCTGGAGGACAGGACATACAGAATTGGGTTGGCAATCATCGTCACTAACAGAGGTAAATGAGCGCAGAGATAATTAGGCAGGACATGAGCAACGTCGTGCTGGCACCTAGAATTGCAGAAAGGGAAATATTTTATTTTTTATAATAAAGTATCAATTTTTATACTCGTGTTTCTCGTGAAACTTAAAATGTACGCTCACTTGAGGTCGGATTTGTATAAAATGGATAGTCCCACAGAAGCGGTTATTGCCGGTATGCCCCAACTGCATATGTGATAGTATAAAGTTTTGCTGTAGAGAAAAGGAAACGGTACCATTTTAAAAGTCATACTAAATCGATGGTTATTTTAGAGAAATTGGAATAAGTGAAATGCTTACCCCTCCTTTTGTCTGAGAACCAAGAAAACGTCAATGGCATAACAAAGATTCCAAAAATAGGTAGCAGTATAAAAATATTGTATCCAGCCCTGCAAAAATATAAGTAACAGAATTTATCAGACTAACAATCGACGACAAAAATCATCGAGTGTTTCCTATACATATTTTTAGCCACGAAATTTCAAAATTGAGGATTTCACAAACCACATCCACCATCACACCATTATGAATTATTGTAATTTTGGAATAAACCACGAGATTATATCCATTGTCATTTCGATTCCCAAGTGTCACTCCAAACCCACAAAACTTAAGTTTGAATTATCAGAAAAAGTGGCATACATATTATCATTTGGCATGTGTTGTGCAAACGTTCTGTATTCGTTAAATCGGGCCCTACACAAACCAATGCAAAAAAAATGTACTAACCGAAACTAATGCGCAAAATAGTCCACCGTTATTGTTCTCCTCGTCGTCTGTCATCCGCATAAGCCAGTAAATGGATCGCACCATAATGCCTGGTGGACATCAAAACGTAAGATACATTATTTAATGCAATGGTATTCACGAGCACGATTATGGTACATGTTGCCAAAACTATCTACAAGAAAGAAAACAAGAGTCCACTGACCTAATGCCGCTTGCAGATCGGCAAAAGCCAGCCAGGCAATGATGGACCGTTGCCGGTTTCCCGAAAATTGTAGTCTCTTGGCCGGCAACGTGCGCATGGACCGAGGCAGAAGTTGAAAGATAGCGCCCAGGATGCTAAAGAAGGAAGACGTAATGCAGACGATGGTGTACAGATCCACGCGAAACTCTAGTGTGGTGTCGATGCCCACTCCGCTGCTGTCCACCACGCAGCAAAACGTGTCGATTGTTGGCGACGCCATCAGAAAGACTTTCACAATCTGGAAAGAGAACAGTTTCAAAAGCACTGAAAAATGTATATAATTTTGAATTGAGCATTTGCTATCACAGGGGGGGGGGATGTTTTTCAAATACAATAACGTTGTTGAACATCCTTGTCTGAGGCACGTTTGGCTTCCAATCGGCATGTAGTTTGTGCAAATGAGCGGATATTTAGAGTTGGATTAATATGGCACAACCCTTTCTTATCCATAAGAGCTAGATAAACATATTATATATTGTAAAATAAGTTACTTAGATGTGTCAGCGGTTGTTTTGTCCACGCTTCAGTTTGTAAATAGCAAGAGGCCAATATGAACATATACTAGCTAGATATACTAAAGACTGATACATCAAAATTGCTTTAGATTGGAGGTATAATATTTTTTTTTTGACAAACGTCGCGATTAAAAACGCCAAAAGCATGACGATAAGGTGCTCAAATAGCTAATTTTAAGAAGAAATTAAGCATATATTGTACCTTTGTGTTTCATTATGTCTCAAGGCAATTTAATATACAATCTCACAATTTCAAACAATAAAATAAATAGCCATTTGAACCTCTCGATTGTTCAAGTCGACTCTTATCAAATTGTAAACAATGACAACTATCGATCCCAGAAAGATGGCATTGTAGATTGGAACGGTGAATGTCACGACCAACTGTAGTACGCCCCTGTGGGTTATTGAACCCCAAGAGCGCTCCCTATTTGTGCTTCCTTATCAATTTGCCCATGACAGATTAATGGATAAGAAAAAACAATCGTTTCTAACATCTGCAGAAATATCCGAACTCAATTTCAATGGCTGGAGCTAGCAAAAACGCCAAAAGCAAACTAGAGAAACAAATAACGCCCCCACCCACACTTGTGTTCGCAAGTACATTCTGCACACCATAACCTTGACCAGTGCTTTACGAAATGAACAAGGCAATGGTATTATGTCTACCTATGTCTAGATCCAATTGTTTCAACAATCGAGAAAACTGATCAACACTACCAGCTTCGCGTACTGTACAGTAGCGGGTTCGATTCTAATACATGTTCGAGAAAAATGGTTTGAATTTGATTTCCGCTCGTCGACGAGATCCATCAGAAATATAATCTGCCGTGGGTTTTCAATTTAAAAAGGTATACTATATGAATAGTGGCATGCCATCTGCCCAACAAATGGTTCATATACCCCCAGAAATCAATAAACGCCAACCTGCAACCTGAAAACGAGCCTGGGACCGTCAAAACAGGAGTCAACCTTACAACCGAGCAGTCATTTTTGCATGGCTTCACTTAATTCAACAAATGTACACCAAACAAACAGCGAGCTTACATTTGAGCTGAATAATCAATAGTTCCTTCAGGTTGGGCTAAACTTTAATAAAAAATTTATTTTCTTTCTTAGGGCCACCAAAATTCTTTCTACAAAACTTTTTGAGACCAAGTTGTCGAGACCAGCTTCATAACAGTCAAGTGTAACGCTTGGAAATTTCGAAATTGAAACACGAAACCACATTACACTTGCCAAAGGCTAGTGCGTTCAGTATTTGATCACGACCACTAATTTGAAAGTCTGGTAAGAATTATAGTTCAACAGATGTAACGGTACATAATAGGGCAACCTACAGTTGGATTCTGCATCACCGTTTTGTTTCTAAAGTGTTCCACATAATAAAACAGATATTTGCGAGAGCAATCCATGATTGAAACACGTCGGGTCGAACAAATGTTGCACCAGCAAGACCTACAGTTGCATTCAAAATGACGATTATCGAATGACTGTACATTTATGGTGAACCGATGTTTACACAGCCTTTCATACCAAAAAAAATCACTCCGTTGGCAAATCAGATCACGAAGCCTGGGCCAGAAATTTACAGCCAGTAACACGATCCTTACAAACTTTGAACTCCTGAGCAGTCCCAGTAATGTAATAATTGGACTTTCAGTTGCTTACCCTCTCCGCTCTGCTTACTCAACCCGAGATTACCTATTTTCGTCCAGATTCAGGCCCAATGGCAAAGTGCGCCTACACTGAAGCCCAGATGCTTTTGCAATGGGCGTCCTCCAATCTGTTGTTGTCCACTCATTAAAAATCTGAGCGCATGACTGGCCGTGGGAATTACCACCCCATTCCAGTCGCACCTTTGGCCTTGTCGGCCCCTTGGAAAACTGACCCCTAAACTAGGGGCATTCGTAAAGTACCTTGTTCAGCCTCCAACAGAAAATATCTTCGTGTATGTTGAAAGATAAAATGGAGGTGCTACTGATTTCCATTAAAAAAAGATAAATAAAAATGATTGTGCCATTTTTCGATCACATGGAGAGGACGATCGTAAAATCGTACATTTTGTAATCGAATTTTTGAATAGGCCTACCTGCATACCCTAGTATTATCTACAGTCCAACTTTCCAACTTTGGATCCGGTGTGACACTGTTGCCAATTAGTGTGCGAACCGTTGATCAAGTTAATTTTAGATCAACAAGCTACGTTTAATTTCATAGGTGGTACGATTCGGAAATTCCACCGAGAACTTCTGAAACGCAACAAATAAAAGAAAAGTAGCTCCATTTTCAAAGTCAATGCTTTCCGATGGGCGGCGCCATTTTGTTTTCAAGCGCGCCCTCTTGCGCCAGCATTGTGCAGCAATACAATTTGAGAAGCCATGTAAAAAAAAAAAAGATTAGTGCACAAGTTGGCAAATATCAAATGTCGTTTGATTCTTTTCATGACGGTTTCTTTGTTTGGAGTTTTACTGGATTTCGCTGAATATGAGCTGTGCTACGAATTCTATTTATGTTACCCTCTCAGTTGGTGTCACATTTTGTGCTCAAATTGTGTGAATCAGTAACATTGTGATAGTTTTCGGGGTCTATATTTTACATTTTATTGGCGAGTCGATGGCCGGAGACTACTTCCGGTGAGGTAAGCGACGAAAACAATTATTTGTAGCTGGGAAGGTAAAACAATAATTCTCGTTGAAAATGGGAGACAGTTGCAATCTGGTAACGGTGAGTTGCCCAAATCATTACGAGGCGCTGACTGATGGCCTATGGAATTTTATTTCCACCGAACACAGAATTGACTACAGCGTCAAGTTTCGAGCTGGCATGGTCTATGCCCACCAATTGATTCTGGACGTCTTCCTGCCGCCCGAGAAACTCGATCGCAAGGTATTGTGCGAGAATCGCGACATCCTGGAAGCGCTCATCCAGTTCATGTACACTGGCCGTGTTACCGTCAAGTCTGACAAACTGAAGCGTCTGCGATCGATTGGTACGCGACTGGAGTTCAAGTTGCTGGTGGATGCCGTCGAGGCCGTGACCGAAAGTGGTAGTGGTGCGGATGTTCAGGCCACCGGAATTAGTTGCCTCGGTACAGACACCGATTCCAATCCCCCACCAACGACTCGTACAAGTACCAGAACGCGTCGAAAGGGAAATCCGGTCAAAATTCCGCATCCGGCGTCGTTGGTAGTGGCCGAACTGGGCGAGGATGGCACGATAGTGCCATCTGACACCGAGAAGCGAGTCGGCGCGGGTGTCAGTTTCGAGCACATTGTGACGTTACTGACGGAAGATGATCGTGATTCGCAGGACGGCGTCGAAGTAGGTCTGTACGAAGACCACCACCAGGAGGACATTTTGGATGACGATCCCGGATTCACCAGCAGCGATGAGTCCGGTCAACTGGACGAGGACTACGAAGAGACGACACCGGAGGAGAGCGACGAGGACTACAAGCTCAAGTCGGTCAAACCTACCAGGGCGACCCCGGCCCGTCGCACAAGACTGCGCCCAGGGACCAACACTACTTCGCCCACGGATGAGGATGCCGGTTCCGCCGCGCAGGAGGAGGCGGAGGCCGTAGCAGGACCGTCCGGTATGTGCGAACGGATTCGACTGTACAACCTCAGCCATCCGAAGATTCGGTGCGAGCACGAGCCGTGCAAATTTCGCAGTCGTTCCGAAACCAGCTACCAGGTGCACCTGGCCACCGAGCACGCTTCGGGACAGGAGTTGTTTACGTGTCCGTCGTGTCCGTACGCCAGACCCTTCATCGATGCGGCGCGGCTGGAACGTCACCAACGCTTCAAGCACCGCAAGCCAAAGAGTGACCAGGTGAACTGCAACGAATTTCATCGGTGCCCACACTGCGAGTACAAGACTAGGTACATGGAATCATTCTTCAGTACTGTATGTGAGGTTGTTCAGATATATTGTACGGCTCGTCGTAGCCAAGTCGGTATTGCGACTGACTGTGGCTCGGCGGTCCCGGGTCCGTTTCCCGTCGCGGGCTCTCGATAATTTCGATCTCGGGGTACATGTGCCCCTCGCCATAGCTCGCCTTTGTTCTTAACTGTCTATTCGACCCTCGCCATAAGAATTACTCTGGTGCTGCTTGTGGGTTTTAATACTCATTGACGCTTTGTTGACGCTTTATTAATCGTTTAAAAAAAATTATTAAAAAAATTATTTAAAAATTGGGTGCATATTGTAATTGTAATTAAGTACCATGAGGGGTACAGAAAATCCTGAAGTGCAGCGAACACAGTGAAGGAGCTAAGAATTACAGTGAAGAGCTCCGAGTAAGCGCATCTGGTAATCAAATTGAGCAAATCGTAAAAAATATTTTCTCATTTTTGTTTATTTTAATAATGGTTCAACAAAATTTTAACATTAAATATGCAAGATATACGGCTTTTTCAACAAACCATCGAAGACGAAAAACTGGAATCTTTCGTCTTCGAAAGTTGGAAAGTTTTTTTTAATGTTTTTCAACGTAAGGTATTTATTAGATCAATTATAAACAAAGTTCAAACATACAGATTATATCCAAGGGAGATGGGAGATGAGTAGACACCGACGGTAGTAATACACAATTTAGAAGCGATTGAAGGACAGCAATCATAAACGGCGACAAGGTTCACGGACGCGATGTTTAGTGAATACATGTAATTTAGTTAGTCCATATCCATTTATTTATTTAGTTAGTTTCATTGGATTAAACATCGCGTCCATGAACCTTGTCGCCGTTTATGATTGCTGTCCTTCAATCACTTCTAAATTGTGTATACAGATTATATCCAAAATGAGAGGACATCGATGGCAGATATTACAGAAGCAGGAGATTGAAGGACACAATCTATGGTCGAAAAATACTTATTTATCGAAACTTCAATTATTACACGATCACAAAATAAACCTGTATTACATGTATAGAGTTATGTTAACAATATGAATGTTCAGTGATTGTTGAACATAGGTTGTTCAACAATCACTAAACATTTCGATAAATAAGTATTTTTCGAGAAACTTGTCGACCATAGATTGCTTCAATCTCCTGCTTCTGTGATGCAGATTATACCCTACGCGAATTTATGAACCTTCACCTTGCCATGGCAATATTAACTTATTGAACATTCGTCATCAGTCAATAGAACTGATGCAATTGGCTGATTGTGGACCTTAGCCTGGCATGATGTCCAAGACAATTATCATGTGCTTTGGGTTTCATTCTAAATGTAATGTTTTTCTCAATAGAACGTGGCTTTGAAATTGGCGTTATCCCTGCCCATGTTTTCCTAATTTCAAGTTTTGTCAATTTTTAGACACAAGGTTCTCTACGTGGTGCATCTGAGTCGGCGACACGGTGAAAGCAACGGAGAAATCTTTCGCTGTGACAAGTGCAGCAAACCCTTTCTGCGAAGTGACGCTTTGGAGCGTCACAAACTATCTCACAGGCAATACAAGTGTACCCACTGCGATTTTGAGACTGCCAAATCAGGGATCTACCGCCACCATTTGTTTAGGTTCGTATAGATGATTAAAAGGGACGTCTGGATGGCATGAATGCGCTTTCGTAAATGCCCTTAACAGAGTTCAAAAACTCAGAAACGTCCTTTAAAAAACGAAATATTGTACGACTCGTCGTAGCCCAGACGGTATTGCGATTGACTGGCTCTGCGGTCCCGGGTTCGATTCCCGGCGCGGACTCTCGATTATTCGATCCCGGGGTACTGGAGAAAATGTGTCCCTCGCATAGTGCCTTAGCACCAAGGGGGGTACAGAAAATCCTGTAGTAATATGCGTAATATGTGAATTAAAAATAAAATAAATACAAAATTCGAAATGACTAAAAATGACATGACACCAAACATTTAAATATTCTTACGAGTGTGACTGTGAACAGTGGCGGTTAACTGTAACGGGTGCTTCAACAATGTCATGAGGTCTTTCCCGTCCTGTTTCAGGTTTTAATTTGCCTTCTCGTCCATTTTTCAGTGAACATCGAGTGAATGAGAAGGGCCAGTCAGTGGAAAAGATCCCTTGCCCACATTGTGACTACAAGGGTAAGAACAACTGCCACTTGACACATCATATTGCCACGAGACACATGTCAACTTTGGATAAGCCATACAAGTGTACTTTTGCACCCGAATGCAATTACGCGAGTGGGCGGAAAGGCGACCGCGACAAGCATGTGAGATTCGCCCACCTGGGTCAGAAAAACTACATGTGCGAATTTTGCTCTTTTCGCACGACCACCTCGTTCTCGCTTAAAGTTCATCTCCGCAAGCATTCGCTAGAAAGGCCGTTTAAATGCACCTTTTGTGAAAAGAGATTTTCCGGGAAAGATACTCTCAGGAAACACACCAAGCTGCACACCAGCAACGAGAAGAATCATTTATGTCACCTGTGCACATTCGCGTGCAACCGTCCTGACAATTTGCGAACGCATCTGAAAGGCGTGCACAAGATTACTCAATTCGATACAAGTTCTGCTTAAATGTTTTTAACAGTAACTTTACCTGTTGTAATTGTACTCTTGTCACTTCTCGGTCGGTTTTGGTAGATTGGGGCCCAAAGCTGTACATTTGAATGAACCCGTGTTAGAGCAAGATAAGATCTTTCCAAAAACTTCTATTTTTGCATAGAGTTCAGTCATCATAGATAGAAAAAATATTGTGGCGCTGTGCACCAGAAAGTATTTTGGGTTCCTGTCCCAAAATGAATTGGCCAAAGGAACAAACCACATTGTACATCTTGCCCCAAAATATTAAATAAGTCGTATTTTAACACAATTTTTTATTTAAAGGTAAAAAACAGTACACTGGGTAACGGTGGGCTCCTGTTATTCTAGTTACAAAAACAAATTTAATTTGATATGGTTGACCAAACACATGACCAGCGACAGGAATACTTCAAAAGAACGAATGTCAAATGATTTAAATTCCCTATATGACGAAAAACTAAGAATGAAATCAATATGATCGCAATTTAATACACAAAGAAAATTGGAAATAATTTATTTGCATATCTTTGTTTATTCATTTCGATGAAAGGTGACTGAAAGCGCTGGACATACTTATTTGATTTAGAAATTCATATTTTTTCTTCGGTTATTTTTTATTTTTTTGTTCCACTCAAATGCATTTTTTTCGCTTTGTTTCATTTCGTTGATTTTATTTTTCGCTTATTTCTTCTTCAAGAGAAAGATTCTGTTTTCCTATTCTAATTGGCTTTGGTTAGATGGATCATTCCACTGTAAAGTACTTACTCTGGGAAAGTATGAGTCAAACACGCTGTTGCACATTGACCATTTTAATTTGGTCTTTCTACTCCTAGTAGGAGCAGTTCACAATTTACACCAATACCCTATCTTTTTACGATCTTCAAACGACTCCCACCGCAATATTGTTAGCATGTCCTGTGACACTGTCCTCGAGCAAATCTACAGCTAACGAATCTAGCAGCTCTTATTTGAACCATTTCAATTTCGTTTGGGAGCCCTGCATGGTTAGGATCCCAAACCGAGCTACCAGTAATTAACTACAAAGCCGTAACTATTTGCTAACAATCGCTGGTGTGCTTCATTAATGATATTGTTCCTTCCTACCAAGGTTTTTCGTGACATTCGAAAATATTTTATGTTCTATTAACTGTTCAACAAGCGAGGTAAGGGAAACTGGCCTCTTAGTTATTGGGATTGATACTAATGATCCCAGAGTTGTATATTGAACAGATATTGGTTCATTTCCCGTGATTCTATCAAGATTGCGAAATTTCAGTTAAATAAGGAGTAAATTATTTTGCCATTTCATGAAGCACATTTGGCGATATTTCACGATCCTATAGATCTTGTGACATGGAACCGTAATAATTTAGTAGTGTGCCCAGAAGTCGAGCTTTAGAGAACACTCAATATTATTTTCGATTACATTGAAATGATTTTATGTGAGGGGATTAAAGTCATAGTGGTGTAAATCAATTTTTCTTTCAATTTTTTGAGTTAAGTGCAAAAAATGTAGTCCTTTCGTGTTAAACTGTTTAAAGAAAATGTGATGTGAGCCAAGGCTCTTGTCTACCGCCGACAGGAATCAGCACACGTTGGATAGGTAAATGAAACCGCTGCTTTGTTAACTAACAGTAATGGTGGTTTTAGTTGGACTGTTCATATTTTTGCACGTTTGTTAATCATGGTTTTTATTTCTTGTTTTCTTCGTTTTTATAATAGATCCAGAAAGCGAGTGTAATCATCTGAAAAATACAAGATATAACGCCGGATGGGAACCTGCTGAATCGGATCACTCAGAAACGTCAGGTGCGCTTTAAATCAACAATTTGATAGTAGCTGAGAATGAGTTTTATAATAATGGAATGAAAGGTTAGCTTGTAGAGTTTCTAAATAATTATCTTGTTCAATAATTCTCTTGTCATGATAGATCAAGAGAGCGAGCGTGCTCTTCTGGCAAATATAAGATTTTGCGCTGAATTGGAACCTGCTGGATCTGATCATTCAGAAACTTTAGGTGCGTTTCGAAAATGATGGTCAATGTTTCATTGTTTTGGAAGTAGCTGAGATGGAGGTTTTCTGTCAGTGGTGGCGGGAAAGGTTGATTTTTTGATTTTTCTGATTTTATAGGAGATAAAGCGGATGACGGGGACCCAGTTGAGCCATCGAAAAGAAAAGGACGGCAAAAACATGAGAGTAAAGCTGAAACAAGAAAGAGGGCAAGGAATTTGGGTTTGGCGTACATGAGCTCAAGCCGCAAGCAAGTCGAACGTAAGGTGTTCCAAAATCCTGATTGTGCCTGTAAGAAAAACTGCTTTAAGAAGATCACCGAAGCATCACGAAAACGTATTTTTGAAGCGTTCTGGAAGATGGGTTCCTTCACGGAACAAAATATTTTCATGTGCACCTTAATCACGCAATCCGTTCCAAAGTCCAATCGTTCAAGATTTATGCCTACGAGTAGAGCGCCAAGGATGCTAAACAATCATTATCATTTCTATGTTCAAGATGCATATATTAATGTCTGCAAGGCGTATTTTTTGAAAACTCTGCAAGTTTCGGACGGAAGAATGACGAGGGCCGTTAAAAAATGTGCGCTAGATGCAGAACCTGGATCAGATAATCGAGGACGCCACATGCCCGCCAATAAGATTTCCGACGAACGGTTGAATCTGGTTCGTGAACACATATCTACCTCCCTATCATACCGCTCGAATTATACGACACCTGAAACCGCGGACCGTAACAGAAGAGTTCTACCATCTAATTTAAATGTTCGACAGATGTACAACTTGTACAAAGAGCATTGTCTCGCCATAAACGAGACGCCCGTCAATGAGCCCATTTATCGGCGAACATTCAAAAAAGAATTCAGTCATTCGGAAGTGCCATGCTTTCAGGATCCAGCTGCAACTAATCATGAATAGGATTCAGTTCAGCGTAGGCACTCCATCTCTGGAAAGCGGAAGCAGGACATGCATCAATGATAACGAATTTGGAAGGAAGCTCAAACGGATGATTCACTTAATGCGTTAAAGTTCGACAGTAATACTTTAGAAAGTACGTAAGAAATCGAAGCAAACGTGCACTGGACAAAACCGGAATATAAAATTTGTTTTATTTCTCATAAAAGTTTAGTGCATGTAGGAATAAAAATAACGAAATACTTAATGATAAATTAATGGCCAGCGGGCCTTCTCTCCCAATGATTCCGATTTCGGAACAATCCAAATGTTTTCAAGATAGAAAATTTGTAGGAAAAAGAAGTCATTTTCCTTCAGTGACTTTCAGGTTCTTTGCATCTCTTCCATGTTTTCTCCTAGTTTAAAAATAATTAAAATCTGTGAAACAAGCAAACTTTTTACACAATTCGTTATTATACTATTTATACTCGAACTTGAGACATCCGGCTATAAAACAAGATTGAAATCCCCGATTCGATTCCCGATGCGGGTTCTTGAAAATTTCAATCCGAGGGATGTGCCTGCCCCTCGGAGCAGAACGTCACGTCATGACGTCACATTTCTGTCGCTCGGCCTGCTCATCTCGTTGGTATCTGATGTGAGCGTAATGCGGGAGTCTATGTTTTACATTTCATTGGTGTGGCGATGGCCAAATGGTACTTCCGGTCTCACCGTTGGAAGAAACATGGTTTGAGTTTGTTCTTGTCATAAAAAAATGGGAGAAGCCTGTAATTTGGTGACGGTGAGTTGCCCAAATCATTACGAGACGCTGGCCGGTGGCCTGTGGAATTTTATTTCCACCAAATACCGAGTTGACTACAGCGTCAAGGTACGCGGTCGCATGGTCTGTGCGCACCAACTGATCCTTGACGTGTTCCTCCCGCCCGAGAAACTTGATCGCAGAGCCCTGAGCGAGAATCGTGACATCCTGGAAGCCCTCTTCCAATTCATGTACACTGGCTGTGTTGCCGTCAGAACTGACAAACTCGAGCGTCTCCTGTCGATAGGTGTGCGACTGGATTTTAAGTTACTAGTAGACGCCGTCAAGGCCGCCACTGGCGGTGGTGGCCCAGCCACCGGAAGTGGTAGTGAATGTGGCCAACCGACCGATACTGAATCCGAATTCTCCACCACCATTACTAGAACGCGTCGAAAGGGGAATCCCGTCAAAATACCACATCCGGTATCGACTTTGGTGGTGGCGGAACAGGACGGCGTCGCGATGGGACAGCCGCCAGCCAAGAAACGGGTTCGAACTGATTTGAGAATCGAGAAAATTGCTGGCTTGGTGACTGAAGAAGATTGTGATTCGCAGAATGGGCTTCAGGACCTGGATCTGGCGGTGGACCACCCGGATGGTAGTTTGGAGGACGCTCCCAGTAGCAACGAGTCGTGTCAACCGGATGAGGACGACGAAGAGCCGACACTGGAAGAAAGTGACGAAGACTACATCCCCAAGGCGTTCAAACTCACCAGGGCGACCTCGACCCGTCGCAACCGACCGCGACCGGCGGCCAAGAACAATACCCCTACAAGTACAGATACAGGTGTCTGTTGCGCCGTGACGGAGGAAGCGGAGGCCGTAACAGCATCGTCCGGCAACTGCGATCGACTGAGGCAGTACAACAGAAGTCATCCCGTTATCCGGTGCCAGCAGAAGCCGTGCAAGTTTCGTAGTCGCTCCGAAAACACCTACCAGGTGCACCTGGCTACCGAGCACTCTTCGGGACGGGAGCTATTTCCGTGTCCGACGTGCGCCAGGCCCTTTATCGATGCGGCACTGCTGGAACGGCACCGGCGCTTCAAGCACCGCAAACCGAAGGGCGACGAGGTGGACTGCACCGAATTCCACTATTGCCCACACTGTGATTACAAGACCAGGTATTATGACTAGGAAGGTTGCGTGTACACGCATCGACATTCCAGATAGTTGTTTTCCCAAAAATGTGTAAATACTAATCGAAAAAAATTGTGCTTGTTTCGTACGCGTATAAATATAAGGGATTGCGGGCATGGGATCAATTGTAATTGATAATTCGTAATTTTAAGGTTTGTTTTTGTCCATCCTTTAGGTATAAGGTTCGTTACGAGGTGCACATGAATCGTCGACATGGCGAGAGCAACGCTGAGATCTTTCGCTGTGACAAATGCAGCATTGTTTTTCTGCAGAGTGACGCTTTCGAGCGTCACAAGCGCTCTCACAAACAGTACAAGTGCACACACTGCGACTTCGAGACCACCAAAAAATGGACCTACAGTCACCACTTGTTCAGGTTTGTGTGAAAAGAGAGACTAGCTCGCAAACGAAAGTTTAGAGTTTTCGATAATACAGAGTATTAAAGCACCTTGTGTCCACTAGTTCGCTCGCTCGAAATCCTCGAAAATTATCCGAAACCAAAGATTGATAGACGCCTGGTTTTCAAATTTAATTTGTCTCTATTAGCTTAACAACCTGTTGCTCATATTGAGCGCCACCTTCTGTCTGCCTTCCTCGTTTCAAGTTATTCATTTGCCTTTTCATCCAATTTTCAGCGTTCATCGGGTCAACGAGAAGGGTCAGTCTGTAGACAAGATTCCTTGCCCGCATTGTGACTATAAGGGTAAGAACAACTGCGTTCTAAGATACCATATTGCCACGAGACACACAGCAACTTTCGATAAGCCTTACAAGTGTACTTTCGCACCTGAGTGCAACTACGCCAGTGGCCGGAAAGGTGACCGTGACAAGCACGTCAAGATCGCGCACCTGGGTCAGAAAAATTACATGTGCGAATTTTGCTCTTTTCGCACGATCACTCCGTTTTCGCTGGAACTTCATCGTCGCACGCACACGCTGGAAAGGCCATTTAAATGCACTTTCTGTGAGAAGAAATTTTCCGGGAAAGATTCTCTTCGGAAGCACACCAAGCTGCACACCAGCAACGAGAAGAATCATTTATGTCACCTGTGCACATTCGCGTGCAACCGTCGAGACAACTTGCGAACCCATTTAAAAGGAGTGCACAAAAATCAGGTAGCTCATTTAGATCCAGGTGCTATCTAGCGACTATTTTAAAAATACATGTCAGAATTGACAGAAAGAGTGCTGTAAGAAGGGGAGTTATGATTTGTGTTTCAGCTCTTTCCTCTACTTATTTATTTGCGATTTTAATTTAATTACGCGCAACTCACACAGCCTAGCTTTTGCTGCTCTAGTCCTGATTCGATCCTGAAGCTGTTAGTTATAATATTAGGCAACAGTTTATTTTTCAAGTACGTCTTTTTTAACCTTAATGCTTCATTGTGTTGTACTTTAACATGGAGATAGATAATTCATTTAAAATTAGACCAATTAAATCTTGTATTCCGGTGACTTTGTAATAAAAATAATATATTTATTCTAAATGTTCATCAAAATGTACAATCTCATCTGAGAACAGCAAATTACCAAACACTCATGTGTCCGTAACCTTTTCGGCAAGACAGGAGCGTATGCTATTCTGTACGGCTTCCCTTTCCGCTGAAACATAAGATGAGAAACTGATTAGTTGCACTGAAAAATAAATATAATTTTAGGTGATGATAAAATTTAACAGAAGGGAGACTCACTTTCATCGTTACAGTTTTTAAGCAGCAACGCCAAATGTTGGTAGTGGAACTTTTGGAGGAATTTTCTAGCTAATCTAAGAGATCCTGTCGAGTGAGAAAATAAAATAAGTTTATGCAGCAACATCCCTCCCCCAAATTGTTTTAACAGTAGCTTTGATCTGTCACCCCTAACTTATCTGACAACTTCAGATATTTTCCTCCTCAATCGATTGAAGGCGCCAACGAGATTTCAACTATGATTCAGCCAATTTCAACTTTTCAGAATAAATATATGTGTGCGCGACTAACCTGCTAAATGCAGAGTCCGAAGAAAACAATCGGTCCTCGAAATGCGTCTTACGTAGGGCAAAATCATTGTCAGTAGCTTATGTGAACGTCTCTTTGTCCTAATGCACACAATCCTGGAGTACGGGTTGAACATTTTTACTACAAAAAAATTGTAGCGCAGGAGGAAAAGTGATTAATTTAATTACTATTCTGTTCGTCTTCCGTCCGACGGCATTCCGGAATCATTTGAATTAACATTTAAATTTAAAGCGTCGTAAGTCTACTTACTACTGAAACCACCGAAGAAATGACCGGAGCCATAGTCTCCAAGAAAACTTCTAATGTGACTATCGATTTGTCCGCCCACCGCATTCTTGTCAAAGTCCAACTTCACTTTGTGTCTACGATTGATGTAGTCTTCACAAATTATTTCCACCAAGAAATACCTACAAGACAAAAACAATACAAACATGTCGATAACAGTTAGCGGCGCACACGTACACTATACTGTAGTTCCCCCGCGAGGTTTTTTTTTTTTTTTTTAATTCACTGAAGCGACGGATCACAACAGGAAGATTCTGTACCCCTCTCAGAGCTT
>JAQGBY010003982.1:0-17750 GCA_034698785.1 Mycogona germanica | reverse complement strand
TGCGGTACATAGTTAGTTTTTAAGGCGCTGCCTATATTCTACTATGGTACAGTTAACGATATATCATACTATTTATAACGCAATTTGTCATTACATTAAATTTCACGCAATTGACCAACACAAAAGCACATTGAAATAAATTTGGAAATAATCGCTAAGATCGCTTAGAGTTTATGCGGAGGATGCAATGAATGATTGCACGTTACAGTATTCACGCACGAAGATATCTTAAACGACATTCTCGAAATAGTTTCACCATTATGAGACGTTCAAACGACGATTAAAAACAATTACTCTTTGTCAGACCACGAGCCGTATTTCATTCGATCGAGGCATGATGTAATCCGTGTTCGTAAACCTCTAAAACAGCCTCGTCACATTGGTATATTTTTGTTGCTACTATTTTCTGGTCTAGGTTAACGTTCGCGCGTCTGCCGATTCATTAATTTACGAACGGTTGGTCGGTGGCTGGAGTAATGCGAACGACAGCGCCCCCATTGTTACACACCGTGCCGTCGATCCGGCTTTCGCCGTAATTAACAAAATTCTCTGTGGGGAAAAATATCGCGCTCTGTCATTGCCGTAGATATGATTCGTAGTGACAAATGTTCAATAAATATTAAAGAATGTCTGCCGACAGCAGCTAGTACGCGCTTCCGCTGGTACTGCTTATATTTCTGTAATGCGCTGGTCCTCTTTGGGGGATTTCGAGCTACAGTCTCTCCCCATGTGAAAGCTTTTCCGGAACCCCAGAACCAATTGCAATATTCGATCACGATTTTATCCTGCGCCGTGTTTGAATAAGTGTCTCCACTAAAACACCTTTTTGTCTCTCGAATTAAAACCATTCTCCCGAGATCCACATCTGCATCGTGCACTTTCCACGAATGCTTAAAAATTACTTCAAAAAATCGAGGTGGTATCTGCCAGTGCAAAAGTTGTAGAATATATTTTAGGAGGACGCCTTATAATTAAAATGCACTCGATAATACTAAATTTGGAATTGAAAATTGTGGATAGCATAGACTTTTCCAGCATATGTAAAAATCATTAATTTCATGAATATCAATTCTAAAATATTATTGTCTAAATTCGCCATCAGTTCGACGATGTCGCGTGAATAACATGATTTAATCAATATTAATTGACGTAAACTGAAAGGACAACATTGCTTAAAACCAATGATATTCCTTTCGACAATGCTTCATCGAATCAATACTATTTGCGGGCTGCATCTGAGTAGATAGCATGCGGTAAAATAAAAGCGATGTTTTAGTAATTTAACGATACTCGTAAATAATTATGAAAGGTTAGTCAAGCCACTTTATCAATTATCAGTAAAACGAACAGGACTGAATTTGGCGATAGCCTTCTGGTAAAATGCTGAAACACTGTCAGCAAATTTCAAGTATATTCTGGTATGCCATAAGAAAAATATTTAGCACATCAATATTGCACTCTACATATTTTTCCTAAATGAGATTTCGCTAAACCAGTGATTAACCAAATTGTTCGTTTGAAGTAATGGTCAATTCAAATCCTCCTAGATCTGTTCAAACCAATTGGCAATTTATTTATTTTACATTCTTTGCACACTTTTGAACGCGTCAAATGAAATTCTTTAAAATGATTGTGATCTCTTGATAGATTTGATTGATATATTATTAAAAATAAAGTAATTATTCAACCTTCTCTTGGATCTCAGCCATCTTAATTGCATTACTTTCTGTGAACCGGGCATCCCTCTTGATGTTCTTAAGATCACTAAAAGCATTAAATATGAAGATTTATATGTATGCTCCCAGGATTTTAAAATTAGTTGTTTAGGAGTAAAATGCAAACCGAAATGAAGGAGCTTCTTTAGCCAGTTTCTGAAACATTACTATATAGATGCTCGCGGCTATTAAAGAGTCGTTCTAACCTTTATGAAAAGGTGTAATTGTGTAGTCGGGGTGCAACTAGAATCACATACAATATAAAGATTAATATACGATAGTTTTTCCCCACCACCTCCCACGCCACCATTTCCTTATCCCGCTTGATCGTTCTCGCTCTTTGGCCTCCTCCTCCTCCATAAAGTTCGGCAGCCAATATGTTAGCGGCAACAAAATCTCTGGAGGTTGCGTGACACTATATCGCGAATAAATTGCCTGTTGGCGGGCGCACCACAGGTCCGCCGATCGATTGTCACTCAAATCGGGTTTCCTTCGATATATACTGTATGTGTCAACCCGGCGCGAGCAGGGCTTCTGACATGGGAAATTCCCTGTTGCGGCGCCGCTTGTCTTCGTGGCTGCCACCCCCATGTCAATTTTGCCGTTTCGATGGAACAAGTTGGCCCGGATAGAACGATTTTACCCATTTGGGACTTTCTCTCGTGAAAGTGGCGTCATGGTCAAATAATAAAAGTTACGCTTCTCCCCCCCCCCCCCCCAGGACCGTTTTACCTTACTTCTATCGTCATTTTCAATGTTGTTTTTGCAGGGGTTCTTATCATCGATTCCGTCTTCAGCAAACCTCCCCCTCTCCTGTCACTTCAATCCATATAATTGTTCGATGAGCCGATTCGGGATAAAATTCTTAACCATTTTTTTTATATTTTATTTTCAACGTCACTCAGTTTGCAATTATACAGATCATCGAACATGGAAGAAAAATAAATTGAGAGACGCGAATAATTTCGGACCCCCATATTGCTGTGGCAATGTTGTAGGGGCCCTACTTTTTAGGACTTCAAGTAAATAGTTTGACATTTTGGGGTAATAGTATATTTTAATAAATAGTTTCACATTTGAAGTTAACCAAAAGAATAAATACATTCAGCGATCAAGTATTGTTTTTTTCAAGCTGTCATCATTTATGTTCTGACTACCAGAAAACAATTAAATAGTTGATCAGTAGGTTCTGATTTCAAAAGTACTCTCTGGACTTTACAGAATTTGCAAATATATCTCATACGTCCCTCATAATTACGACCCGTCGAATCCCAGCCAGCCAGACTAATTAATTAATTTTATAATAAAAATTAATTTAAACCACCTTTTTAATCTACCGATAAAAACGTTTCATGTGTCAGCTGCGGTGATTTTTCATGTGTTAGCTGCGGTGACTTTTCATGTGTTAGTTGGAAAAATGTTTCGGAGTATATATGATATGGAGAGATGTTTGGAATTACAATTTCATATTCAATGACAAAAGGTTATACTACTAGCGTATATCAATAAATTCTCGTATACAGGCTCAGCTTAAATTATGTTCTATTCTGTGTGTGCACCGTGGATGACGCAACGGTGCTATATCTCTGAGACACTTACAAGTTCCCTGAAGTTGCGGAAAAGATTGCGCGCGTATTAAAAATGCTCTTTGCTAGATTCGAGTCTAGTTTTGAGTGTTCAATACATAATATGTTGTTGCCATCGAGCAACGTTCTGTATAACCATTCAAAATCCCTTCGCAGAAACTGCAGCTTTCCATTTTGCTCGTTAATACTTGAGTAATTTGGTTTACTTTCCGCCCAGGCACCACCACGGGAGCCAAAGACATATGTGTGGGCCGTCGAAATAGAAAGATGTGTTACATTCGATTTGGTAATGGGGAGAACTCCTCGAGACGAATGCTTTTCGTGTATCCGTCAAAAAGCATACATCCTAGCGAACTCCGATATTCAATTGTTTTCTGCTGGGACAACTTGTGTCAGTGCATCAAATGCAGCTGTACATGGTATTTCAACTGACGGTATATTCTATCTTACAGCGCTCATGCAACTCCACCACATTATCCTGAGGCCTTCTTTCCAATTTGGGGTATCTTGAAGGAAACTATGAGCGGGGTGGTCATTTTTCGGTGTCCTATATAAAAATAGATGCTCCAAATAGGATTACATGTAACTCAAACGCTATAAAAAATTACTAAAACTTCAATTTGATATTCAATTCAATTTAATATCATTAAATGTTTGTGGAAACAATTTTTGATGGATTCGATTTGCGCCATTTGATTATTTTTATTAGTCGTTCGGTTAGTTATTTAAGGTATCAGGAGGGTCGGCGAAGCAAAGGGAAAAAGTAAAACTAGTTTGTGTTGGGCCGACTTCTAAATATTTAAGCGAGACGGTTTAAGCCATAGGCTGGTGGTTTACCCTCGAACGTTTTTGCGTCTCGCCAACCATGTTCTAATACATAAGAGCACGTTTATTTTGTTCCGCCTAAGTGTGTTCCGGTGTACACTCGGTGCGGCAAATCCACCGGTGTTCGGAAAACGGCTTTCAGACTCATTTATTTTTCACAGCGGTAAATGTCGATTTAAACTCGAAGGAGTCGGAGACTGTATACTTGGAAAATTGCCGCAGTCTCGTTACCCTCCAGGAAGATTAATTGACCGCAAATAATAAATTGCTTTCGTATACTCGAACACATTCGAGGAAATCGGTAAACACGAAAACATAGTCGCGTTTCCTTCGAAATGATGAGCAAAGTAAAAGTATTTGTCGAGATAATGGATCTGAGAAAGACATGCGCCCACGAGTGTCTCCGTCCATTAGTGTCCATATTTTTTGCTCAGGATCTAAAATTCTAAATACTAATGCTAAAATTCAAACAGATTATAGGTCAATAACAATAATGTACGCTTCTCAAATGTGCGAATGACCAATGTCTTAAGATCGACCAGCAAGAGCAGCTATTTCATTATTATTTCACTTAAGATAAAAGGATAAAATTAAAGTAACGAAATCCTATTTCAATAAAATAGCAACAATACGCATTACCATTAAAAAAGTCATATAGTTTCGTCAATTCACATCAATACCCATTTAGCCTGACATTTTAATTTATCAGGCCGTTTTAAATAAATACAATTTATACTCCGTTATTTTTTGCATAGTACGAGTATTTTATTATTCAAAGTCAACTTCTTAGTTTACTATTTCTGTCATCCATCCAAGTATTCCATATTTCTGACAATATGGACTTCAGTCCAGGTTCACGAGCATTTCAGATCGCCAGTTTATCGAGTGTGGGCTTTTACCACAACTCGTATACATGAGCAACATTTTGTAACGTTCCATTATTCTCCAATTGGTAAAACGCCATCGATGTATTGGTAATGCGGTCGATCGTCAACAACTGTAATTGAGCGTGGCTTCACTTAAAATACGAGTACAACGCAGTTATACAATTTAACGGTGCGGTGTTGTAAAAGCTGCGTCTCAAACATTTACGGCCAAAAGGAACATTATTGATTCTAAAGCGAAAAAAGTGGCACTGAAAAAAAGAAGTACAAAGTGAATGAACTTATATAGGTAAGGTGCAATCAAGAAGAGCCATTATCTCTGGTGTTCATTCTGAATCAACTTCGAAAATTAGGTAGGAGAAACGGAAGACGAAATTTAGAAAATACCGAGTCAGATGACGCCTTGGAACTAACGGGACCGTCAATGGGTAAATGTAGTGGAAGCATTAGAAATGTATCGACTCTAAAACAGATAAAGAAGTCGAAAAATTGCACGTACTCTTTGAATATCTTTTGGTGAGAAATAACGCAAATCAAACCCCACAACACGAATAAATGTTTTTTTAAAACAAATGTGTTCGAATATTGCATAAGAGGGTTATTTCTATAAGCTAGTTTTTTTGTTGCTCAGTTATCTCTGATGAAGTATGATATGGTACAAATATTAGAATTATGCTATCAGTAACGAGTGGACACCTGAATTTGACTTAGCGAATATAATGAAACGAGTCGAATGCTATTTTGCTATCATCTCGACTAATTTCAACTGTGTATTTTTATGAATCAATTATTCATACAATACACGGGTTCAGTGAAGCCACGCAAATGTCCACGTATCAATCGACTATAATAAATCGGTACAGGCGAATAACAAACAAAATTTCAATTTGTCTTTGATGTTTAGATTTTCGACACGTACTTGTTCAATGAACTTATACTGAGGAACCGACTATTATTTGCACAGAGTTAGGCAGTTTGGTATCCAATGAAGTTCACGCTAAGGAACCACCAGTTTCTCTTGTAGACAACGTTTGTTTCTTGGTATAGTATATACGAAGTAAAAACGTAATTTTGTTAAAAAACCGTCGCCTTACCTGTGTATTAAATTACAAAGTAAAGTACCTATGGTTAAACGGTAGCCAATAAAAGTAAATGAAAAGGGCATGTGGATCTTTGCTTTGTTCGAAATTTCGAGTCACAGAGATAGTCTTGAATTCGCATCTTGACGGGATACACATATTTCAGTATTTTCTTTTAGTCTATATTTGCGAAAAGTCTGCAGTGCAAAATTCTAGAAAATGCTGTTGCACGGCGATGACAACATCTGTTTCTTAACGATTTGTTAAGTTCATCGCGGTCGCCTAACAGGTCGTGGATTAGCCTCTTCTCTATGTTTGGCACCAGATTTATCTAACTCTAAATGTCAGTTCTGACGAGAGTTCTGACGAGAGGGTCCTCAAATTCTTCGCGTCATTGTTACTCCTATGTTGTTATTTTAGATATGTAATTCTTTGGATGACGCTGAAATAAAAAAAATAAAGAAATGCCATATGTTTTAATATAAGCAGCAATTTATATTTTTAAACCACTAATAAACGGTGCCAGCGCTGGGCAGCGTTGTTAGTAGCGAATAGGAATTTGGCTAACTAACCATTGTTACACCTGAAAAATATTGTTGACCAATTGTGAATTTTCGTTCCGTGCCTATACTTTACTAAAACATGGTGATGTTACACACACTAATTCGGTAAAGATTATGGGGTGATTTCTAAATTGCGTCACACCCAGCGCGAATAAATCTCTAACATTCATTTACGCGATATAGTTCATGATATAAACTGTGATTATCCAAACTTGTCACGATCTTTGGAGATTGGCGAAGAATAAAATTAGTGTTACGCGCAATCTCATGGCGGTGGATAGAAAACGGCACGCTTTATTCTGCAATTAAGTTAAGAGTCGGGTGGTCTGATACAGTCTAGGACTATATTTCAGGTTACCCGCTGCCTGGATTTCCGAGAGCGAGAGAGAATTTTGGATGTCGGTGCTTTGTTGGGGAAAGTAAAGAGAATCCAACAATGCACAATGTTGTCTTCAAGGAACTTGAATTTCAACAATATGGATAAATAACAGATCTGATATTGTCGAGGGGAAAAATGGAATCAATAGAAATATAAATTAGGTATATGCTGTGCGGTGTTGGTGATTGCCTGAGGTTAAGTTAATGGGCCATGTGCAATTGCGACCGTTCGCCGATTTAGAAATCATTGAAAACTGATTATGAGATATTGCATTTTGAGACTAAAGATTGGCTTTGATTGGAAATATTACTCGCTTCTTGAGGCAAACACGTTCCTAGTAAAAAGCAGATGCTTTCATATTATTTATTATTAAAACTGCGGGCAAAAATCCCTGTCTGTTACACAGTAGATTAGCGGTTAGTGCGTTTATAGTTTCAGATCCCGATTGTGCCTCGCTCGTTTAACATTATCGCATTGCGGTACAGCATCAGGGGGAGCTTTTGTCAGAGCCACGCGTTTGCATTGAAATAGAGCTTTCGCTCGCTTGACGAGTTACACTACAAATTATAAGACACGATACAGTATTTCAATTACATATGTCGTAAAAGCAGAACGTACAACGCAACACAGAATCGCCTGTAGTGCAGCGACTACAGTGATGTAAAATATTTTTTAATTTTTTTTTAAATTGTAAAATATTTAATAGGACATGTTTTTGATATATCAAGTTTTCCCCCCCAATCAACTGTAGTCAACCTCACTACAGGCGTTACGTCCCCCTCATGGTGCTTAGGCACTATGCGAGTGGAACGACCAGTACCCCGGGATCGAAATTTTCGAGAGCCCGCGCCGGGAATCGAACCCGGGGCCGCCGAAACCACGGTCAGTAAAGTGGCCGGGATACCAGTTGCGCATGAAGAGAATAGGGACCCAACGATTATATTTTTGAATGCCTATTGATTTGTTTATTTTACCAACGGTTCACCAAAGCATGAGTCGCTTTAACATTTCGATGCTCTCTGCCTCCGGATGAGGTCCAGAGCAAATCGTAAAGTCAATAGCTCTCCTGATTTTCCAAACGGTGGCGTCACATAATTAATGGGAAAGCTTGTTGGAATTCTTTACCATCGCGCCCGAATATTCAAACAGTGGCAACGGTTGCTTCTGGGCTTCGGCCTTATATTCGCCAAACTTCTTGTGATCGCTTGAGTCAACAGAACATAGTGTTGTGTCTGTTTTACGTGTTTATAGTGGGTAGTCGGCTGAACTTGTTTCGCGTCTCTAAACAGAACAGTTGTTGACAGAGGCGATGCCTTCGATGTCGAGGAAAAACAACGGGCAATAGTTTTGTGTTTGCCGGGTTTTTGTTTGTAGGTGGTGAGTCGGTGGTGGTGTCGGCTCGTATACTCTCTCACCAATACGTGGTTCGGCTTCTGTTAAGTGACGCATAGACTACATAATTGCCTCGTTCTGTTGAGCAGAAAAGAAAGCGATTCACTCGCTGTCCAATTTATCTTTAGGAGAAAACATTAGAGTAACTGACGTGGTGTATCCAGTAGTTCTCTAGATCTTTTTCAACGGGAACGGATGGTGGTTCACTGATTGAGGTGAATTATTTGGTTGGTGGCAATTGCGGTTTTTTCTAAAATCATAATGTTTTTTTTTCTAAAATCATAATGTAATTGTTTATATGCAATATTTATGGAGAACGAAATGTGTCAAAATACTTGCGTATATTCATGTATGCCATAAGAAGTTATAACTACATCTGCCTTTAACAAATATAAGATGAATGTTGAATACAGTTTTTCCGTTTTCGCCTGTTATATTATTACCCTGATAGTTTATATTCTTTTTTCTATTTCTTAAGCTCTCTGCCTTGGTGTTCATTTACAAACTGCTTAACGAAAATGAATAAATTTAGAGCTATATATGATTCCGCAAATTTGTAGTTGAGCGCAAGGTATTTTATACTGAAATTCAAGGATGATCTTCGAATTTCAGAAAATAGACATGGTCTTAACGTGACACTTCTTTTCCCCGCGGTTTCGTTAAAAGCACTAGATAAATCTTTGGTAGAATGAAATTTCCCAGTCTAATCATATAAAATGCATTTATGTTTATTAGTTAATACGAGTGTATTGCATATTATGAGTATTAATCTTGCGTAAACTCATTTTTACGGACACGAGCATAGTGAATATAATTTTACAATTTAACATACAATAGTGTTCTTATTTTTCTTTTAGGCTATCACTACTGTCACTGGGGTCGATTTTGCCGTCGCCCCTTGGATCGCTAGCATGAAACTGTTAGTCATCCTCGGAATCGTCGTCTTAAGTACTACTTTGGCTCATGTAACCTCGTCCAATTCAGCAGTGAGTACAATGTTGCAATGTTTAATGTATTCTTGATGTAAAAGTATTAGTATTGTATTCAATAATTTCTAAAATTTATACATGCACATGCAGTGTACACATATACATATACAGTATGTGAGTATATAGTTATGTATTAGGCTGAAATAAATGCTTGTGATGTTTTGTGGTATCTCTTCAATTTGAACAATCTTTGTTTGTTAAGAAACCGCACAAAGCGCTTAGTTGTAGTAGTCGTTATTCGGGAAGCAGACAGTTATTTTCGAGCTGAATATACGTCGTTATTTAATAAATAATCACGCAATCAGAAAGCCCGTTAAACGCTCCAAATGTCTAGGTCATTTTCGATATGTCATTTTCGATAAAATGTTGGTTGCATACTGTATGTTGAGAAATTAGTTGAACGATACCCATATGGCGATGTCCTAGCGTCGAAGTCAATATATACATGTATAAGATAACATAGGGCACTTAAACATTTAATGGGTTAAAATTATGCACTGTTTGCTGTTTTCGATTAAATGACCCGATCCACATAAATAAGGGATGTGTAGCCAAAGCGCGAATTTGTAGATTCCAATTTTACAGAACGTCGAGCATTCATTAGTTCATGCATCAATAATTGAATTTGAAAAACAATATCTCTTAAAATACTCAACAAATAGTATAATTTCGAAAATCGTATTCCTATGTAGTCTAAATACCATCACTGTGGATAAAATGGCTGCCCGCTATACGTCATAGTTTTCGATTTATGGATCGTTCACATGATTGGATCTCCCTCAATGTACTTGAAAGGCTCCTCACGCACGTACTGACCCAATCCAATAACTTCTTACACGGGAATGCCGACTCCCAAATGTGCTTGAGAGTTCATCGGAATCGTTTCCCGCTTCAGCGATAAACGAGTGCCCTGCCTTCATGTCCGTTCTTTCTGTTGCTGGACAAATTTCTGCTTGCGCGAAAAGTTGATGGAACACATTCGCCCAAACCGACCAAACCTAACCAGACCGAGAAATTAACGTTATATCAATCAAGACTTCTAACCAACCAACATCTTTATTACAATTACAAATTTTACCAGCAAGCAGCCCCCAAGAGAGGGGCTTATGACGGGGGTCAAAAGAAAGCTTGCAGCTCTTCGTTGAACCATTTCAATTTCCCCTACAAGCGCCACATGGTGAGGATCCCAAATGGAACTGCAGGACAGAGTATTCAAGCAAAGGTGGAACTAAGGAACTTGGATACCCTTCAACACGTTTTGAATAAGTCTAATTAAACCTAGCATTGACCGATCCAATCATCTTTTGATGCTTGATGTGATTTATATGCACTCGAATAACAATGGAACACTAGAAAACAAGGACAAAAGTAGCAAAATGTTTTAGAAGAAAAAAGCAAAGAAAGGCTTTTATTCAAATCCAAAACTCGTATCTGATATTACATTTTGATAGATCCGCTTTCAAAGACATTCTTTGAAATATAAAGTCCTTTATCCTTATTTACATTTGAGCACTTTTGGTGCAGATAATTCCTCTTTCATACAATTAATGACTGGTCTCTTTTATTCACAGCCACTGTCCATCGCTGCAGATAGCCAAGTCTTAACCACCCCCCTCTTCCATACGTCTCCAGTTTCCTCCTCCTCTCCTGCAAAGCATCTCGCCGTCATCGCCCAAACGTCAAAGAGAAAATCTCCGCATGATGGCGCCAGCGATCAAGCAATAACGACGACGAAAGCCCTGGCCAACCCAGCAATGGTCCTCACCGTTCCCAATCCACCGCAAGATGAAACCGCCACCAGCAGAACCAAGAGAGGCAGCTCTGACCTTTGGTCCAAAGCCGTGAAACAAGATAGCGTTCAGCAACACCCACCACCAGAATCCCAACTCCAACTGAACGACGGTGACGCTGAGCTTAGCTACAACGGAGAAAATGCAGAAGTCCTAACCGGAAGAAGCGGCAGTCCCGCTTCGGTCGGGGATCTCTACAACCTGCCGGATGACCTATTCACCAGCGCCGCTTTGCGGTTGGCGGCGGCAGCTGCCGTGGCCGATAAACGAGGAGGTAAAGGGTTGAACGGGTTCGTCGGGATGCGTGGGAAGAAAGGGGATGGCAGCTACGAAGGCGGAGACGGCATCAAGCGATCTCGTCTGAAGGACGGTTTTCTCGGCATGCGTGGCAAAAAGAACCCGGCGTCTAGCGCCTTCTACGGGATGAGGGGCAAGAAAGATGGAACCGAGGAACAACAAGAGGACGACAACTTCATGGACGTCGATGACAAGCGAGCGGCGCCCAACGCCTTCTACGGGATGCGCGGCAAAAAGCGAGTGACGTCACTGGACGACGTGGACGAGGAGGATTGGCGTCAGAATTTCGTCGACGAGATAGCGGCCATCAAGCGGAAGCCGGCTAACTCGTTTCTAGGCATGCGCGGCAAAAAGAACAAGGAGGAACAGGATGGCTCGTCGTCCAAGCGGCAAATTCCGAACGGATTTTTGGGCATGAGAGGCAAGAAGAGTTCCACGGTCGAGGAGGAAGGGGAGGACGGAAATGACGCCGTGAAACGAGGGGGCAGTAAGGGTTTCATTGGGATGCGAGGCAAGAAGGCTCGGCTATCCGCCGCCGACAACAAGTCGATGAAATACGGAATTTCGTCGTCCTACGGTCGTGGCCGTGAAGTGGCCGGGTCGGTGGGTGACGGTCATCACGCTCCTCATATTCGTGACGTCAGAGAACTGTACCGCAATTTTATGGAATCGGCGGTGTCCGGCGACCGACCGCGGACCTACGCTGACCGGAAACGGCAGATCGGCAACATATTTATCGGGATGAGGGGTTGATTGTAGAAATATCGGTCTCAGGACTCGTCAGTTGACGACAACCTATCCCTAAAATGTCACTTGATGCGCTACCGTCGCATTTGTTCACGTTGTATTTTTACGTTCTATGCGCAATGCGATGACAGGGCAACCAGTGCTGCTTTATGGACAGGTGTTTGACCGACTATGAGGTTATTTACCCCTTTTCACCATGCAGAGATTTAAAACAGACTTTTCATTCATTTTGGAGGAAGGCCGATTTTTCTTGCGTACTAATATTATAGAGTTTAAAAAAGAATAACAATGAACATGAATTTTGGAAAATAAATATAAAAATGGAACACTGTATCAGACGATCGTACTACTTTTAGTTACTAGTTCTTTGATGTAATCGGGCTCACTTCGCCAACGCTATTTAATCCTAAAAATTAGAGTATGTTTATGTTGCTGTTTGTTCACGAATTTACTCTGTGTGTGTAGGTAATTTTAGCGTTATCTACAAATTATTGTAATTTTGAAACTCATAAAATGAAATTGCCAATTTATTTGAATTGCCTACATTTTCTAAACATGGTTCTAGTCGCTGTTCATAGTCGGCGATATGCAAATTGAAATATCATGGCAATTTATCGTAAAACGAGTACAACATGAGGTTTCGTTAATAAGTTTTTGCGTTAATTATTTTTCGTAATATTTGAGTATAAATTCTCTGTACAATATCTGATAGTGGGTGATTAGATAAATTGTACATAAAATTCTTTTACTAGCAAGTAATTTTCGATATAAACAAGCGATTAAAAAAGCTTATGAGTATGTTTTGTAAATGGGAATCGAAATTAAATTCGTTGTCACTGCTAAGGAGCTAAGTACAACTGTTACGCATCCGAATTGTAAGGAAATGTAGAGTCTGCGATCTTCATATGAAACAAAAGAAAGTGTCATAAAATTTAATTTGAACGGATGTTACTGGACTGGAAAGGTGTTGGTTAAAGCTGAAGATGTTCTTCCCAATTGGACGTTGTTCTACATTTAGAAATTCGCGTCATTCTTCGCCTCAACTAAGGGTAAGTTTGTTTACCTTGAATTATATTTGTGTGACAAATAAATAAAAGCTAGAAAATGTGTAAAGTCTTATTGGTAGCTCTACGAACGAGTTGTTTTGTAGGAAAACATTGCATAATAGCTTTTGGTCAACCAACGGCACTGCTTTAAACATTTAAAAGAGTCAATGAAAATTCAGAAAAAAATACAGTTTGTCGCATTTAAAAATACATTACACCTCTCGATAGCACCAGTGCGTACAAGTTGCGAGCAAACTACAGAATATACAGAGTATTCATTACCCAGAAGCACTTTATACATTTGAGAAAATAATTGTCACGATTTCCACCTTTATGCTCATGGATGGTAATCGTCAGTTTATTATATGATTTCCTAACGGATGCACATTCATTTTCATTTAAGAAAAACACTCACGTAATATTCTGTCACTTGAATTGGGGGTTTATAACCGGCGGCTATTTAATTCGCATTTTGCGATTTCCTCTTGGGATGCGCGATCTCCAAATATAGGACAGGGCAGGGAGTTAATTTTCACGTCTCGTTGATTAGCGCTGGACATTAGAACGTGAGGCGAATAGATAAACAGCTCTCAGCACCATCACTTTCTCGCACAAAGTTCTGGCGAACATTGCTGACAATTCGTAAATATGTAAGCAAATGCGTATGCGCATTCCTCGTATGGAATCTGATCTTGATTAGTTATCAACAGAAAAAAATCCGCTTTGACACTACGTGTGCATCTGATTTTAAACTCGTATATTTGGTCAGACGAACGTTTCTGTATCTACGAATATGTTTGCAGTCGTGCTGCTTGTTTGGAGTTACACTGATTTTTTTCTTCTCGATTTACTCTGAGACTCTGAGATCTCTTGTATTTCCTATGCGTTTTGGCCATTTGACTTATTTTACTCGCATTTCATAGCATTTCTTTATTGTCAAGAAAACCCTTACTTTTTTTTATCGAGTTTGTGTACTTCGAATATATCGACGCATCTTATTGCAAGACCATAGTAACGGAAAATCCGAGTTGGCAAAGTAAAAAAATTCCGAGGGCGCTGCAAAAATCATAGGCAACCCTTTTGTTTACAGAAAAAAGAATATCTGTCTAAATTATCGATCGATATTCCAATAGATTTCGTTACCGGGTAGGAAAACGTGAGCGCTTCTCGCCGGATAAAATATTCTGCCTTCATCGCGAGCTAGGGTCAAATTAAATGGATATAGATCCAAGACTAATATTGATCTACGGACTGGTGAAATTTATTTGCAGGACATCAAAAAAGCTGCGTAGTGCCAACGGTGTTATCGATTTTAAGTAAGCCGTAAAGAATTGGCATTATTAGCAAAAATGGATACGATTTGCGATATCTGCTATTTGTTTCGCGATCAGACAACATGCTTACAAACAAAAGACGTGGCTCTTTTTTTGTTTATCGAAACTCCCTCGCAACAAAGAAACGAGTAAACACACATGGTACGGATCGTCTCCTCATTTGAATTTGAAACTTTTCCGCCGAGTGATTGGGCCCAGCGAATATCCCGAGTGAATACCCCAGGTCTCCATGTATATATGCGTTTATTGAGCCATGCAAAGTGCAATTTCGTTCTCCATCTGTCTGTAGACGAGCGAGTGGCGTAACAAGGGTGTTGACGTTCTGGCCAGGTTGATTGATATGCAACGTTGCGTCCTAGATTCGTTTTCGTTGTTGGAAGGCTGCTCTGGCGAGTTGTCGGTATTCGATTTTGTAGATATCCTCAGAAATTCTGCAGCTTAAAAATAACTGTGAAGCGCGATTGAAAGGCCAAGCATTTTCCCACTTGGTAATATGGGCGGCCGTCTTGGGCGATATTTATTTAGGGATAGTAAAAAATCAGTCCAAAATCGAGTAGATGGCGATGCCAGTTTGTAATTATTAAATTCACACGGTGAGTGGTTTGCTGAATGCAATCCGAAATAGCTGGAGACGAAAATCGGAAAACAAATTAATCCAGTGAACAGCGATGGTTTAAGGTCTCGAAACTTAATTTTTTCTAAATCTTTTTGGGTTTTGGCAAAATTCAGTCTAAATCTTTTTGGGTTTTGAAAAAATTCAGTTTACTATTCTTATGAAAATAATCTCTTGTCGTTGAAATGGTGAATATTCATTGGAAGTTACGTAAATCGTTTAAAGAAAACCTACTGGTAAAAGAAATGACGAATACAATTTTCAAAAATAATGAAAATGTCTTAAAACCATGAAGAAAATTAAATAAATTATTTGAACTTTATGATTATCTACTCGTCCTTGTTAAATGATTTTACTTAGTAGTAATTACATACACCATACAGGTATGCTATGATATTGCCCATCCCATAAACAAACTGAAATGTTAAATTGGGCAACATGGCGCCCAACTCCCCATAGAATAAAGCGTTACGTCTTTATACTAGACTTCCTACTGTTTTTAAAATATCGAATATTCTTTAAAATGAGGCTAACCCCAGCGAAGAAGCTTTAGAAAACAAAACTCGATTCAATTTGCCAATCTCCCCAGCTCCGGTAACGGCGCCTTTACACGTACAACCAGGGATCCGTAAACGTAGGCGTATAGCACTATGACGTAGTTGTATAGATCACGATGGATTGTTGACGTTTCTAATTGTAGAGGGAACATCGACGCGTGAGCAATCATTTAATTGATAATTAGTTTCAGGTGAGCGAGCACATCTTTTATGTTGAACTTGATAACCGGCGCTGCACTCGCAAATCCCGAACGTTTATGTAGCTTTAGGAGTGCGGAGTTGGGCATTTTGATGAGTGATAAATCCAACCGATTGGTCCTTCGTTCCTTCGCACTGTTACAAACTGCATAAGCTCTTTCTCTCTCTCTTTCTACTGTTCAGTCTGGCGAACGAGGCAATGGCGTTCATCGTGTGTGCGAGACTTTACTGTTAATTAGTTTCTGATTGATTTCATCTCACGCAGAATCAGATCTCATTGTGCGACTGCAAATCCCTCGACGATTGTCAGCGTCGACACATTTGTCTACAAGTTGATTCGCTTTTCCGTTTCTTCCCGGCCAGTCTTGTAATCGTTGCCCTTTGTCTTGGGAACGCTTCACTCTTGCTTTGAGTGTCTTGCAGATTAAGATGTACTCTTGCTCCAAGTTGAGAGTCTGGAAAATAATAGAAATTCGCCGATGTTTTAAATTATGTTGTACCAATTAGAAGATAACGATATTCAAATCCAAATGCGACTCACGATCCGAAAATGTTGTATACTCTGTACACATAATAACAACATTCATTATGATATATTATATAAAGTGGACTTCATCAAGGAATTATATTCCAAATGTAATTATGATCTTGTAAAATTCTTGAGGGAGATGTTCAAATAAAATGAAAGTTATAAACGCATTAATAAATTTCAGCTCAAGTATCAAACATGAAGTTGCTGCTAAAGGCAGATATTCATATATTTTGTTTATTTAATGATCATAAATTAAAAATGCATTTATTGTGATTTTAATTTTGAAATTGGGTCTTCCTCTTGTTGCTGTATTTGATAAACTGCTCTGGTTCATAACCAGAGAAAAAGCAGAATCTCGTCAAGTTATTCCTTACAAAAAGAAACCCATTTCAAATTCTCTCTCATGAGTCATGAGATATCAAGTTGCGAAAGAGTTTTCAATAACACGTTAGTGCGTTTCTCAAATGTCGATTCAGATCCTATATATCCCTTGGTGATTACCAACCAGCGACCAGACAACCAGAGGGTCTTAAGTAGATGTAAACCCCTTTGTTTTCGTTTCGTTGTCGCTTGATTGGATACATCGAATAGGGATGGAACTCTCGTCCACATGGATATCCCAGCACATCTTTCACCATTCCAGCATTACTTTCATCCGTCACGTGACAAACACTAGCTCGTCGTGTATATCGGCTACGTGCATGCGAGCTGAAGCTAGGCGCACTTGAGAAGAGCAAAGAAGCTGTAGGCTCGGCTTGCACTTACGATTGGTAAGGAAGCTGCTACCTGAGCAAGAGATCCTACTACAGTCAACCGTTACATGCAATTCCTATATCAATCACTGGCAGACTATTAAATTGGGATAGAGATAAACCATCACGTTTCGCGTTCTCAGCATCAATTTGTCCGTCGTAATGAGAACGGACTCGCCGATTAAGTGATGCTATTAAGGCGTGATTAGTGTGATCCGAGTTAATCTGTATCTTAAGCGGTTTACAACACGCAAACATTTATCCGCAAGATCGTCACTGCATTATCTTGCAACTCATGTGTGCATTACGGAATGCTGTATTGGACTGGAATCACAAACGTTACGTTCTGCTAATTCAAACGACTTCAAGAAAATAATGGCCGAGATATCGACTCGTCGTGGCACAGTTGGTTTAGCGACTGACTGTGGTTTCGGCGGTCCCGGGTTCGATTCCCGGCGCGGGCTCTCGAAAA
>JAQGBY010003981.1:0-17756 GCA_034698785.1 Mycogona germanica | reverse complement strand
GTGCCCCTCGCATAGTGCCTAAGCACCATGAGGGGTACAGAACGCCTGTAGTGCGGTTGACTACAGTTGATTGGAAATTTAAATAAATATGTACGAGTAGTTACGTCAGTAATTTTTATTTAGCAAATATTTACTTTCAAAGAGTTTGTGAAGATAGTCATTGAAACGACCATTTTGACGCGGCAGTTAGACTTTTGAGTGCGTAGGTGTACGAAAGACCATGCAAGCCGACAAAGAATGAAACCAAATTTCTAATTCGAATTTGCAGGTGTCCAGCCACCAAATAATCGCTATGGTTTTTGGCGTTAAAGACATGACTATGTTTTCGCAAACCGTCTGTAATTTTACCCCTGCCGTTCGCATTTTTATCGATCCCAATTCGATTATCGGGAACTACAAACGTCGTGTAAATGAATTATCTTCGAGGGTAATTAGCCTGTAAGCTAATTATCATTATTAGATACTAGCCAATCTTATCCTGTTCTGTTAATTGAAGCATTTCTTTCGTTTGTGGTCAGGAATAGGATTTTCGCTAATTCCAGTCTTCCGTGTGTGGTGGAAGAATTTTAATTTTTGATTCCATCAAACTCGAAATCATTTTTTGAATCATCAAACCCACTACTGAATTATCTTTTCTAATTAATTGCCCTATCGTCTCCGGGGCTCCTTTTCATTAAGCCCTGGCTGGACTTTTTATTTTTTGACAGGTGGCACTATCGTCGTCTCCGCCTGACGCTGGAGATTCAGGCTCGACCCCACAACCCTCGGATTCGTACACATACGCTAGATCCTTTCGAATGTGCATCGAGAAATAAATGGCCTTCGAGAGATAGACACACGTCTCGTCTAGAGTGGAGCCCTGGAGACGTTAGATTAAAATCTTGTCTGAGAAGTGTTTAAAAATGGTGACCGTTGGATGTGCTGGAGATCCGGAGCTGTGTGGGTGGTGGTAAATGGCCGAGGAGGGTGTGTCGAGGATATCGTTGAGGGAATTGAAATTACTTCGCATCGACCGCGCTTTGCAATTACGATTGCGGTGCGTTGCTGTCAGGATATTTGGTGTCGGGGGAGTGGGTAGGACCAGGTTTGTGGGGGAAGGGGGATACCACGTATTTTGTGAAGGGCGAAGGGTCAGCACACTGAGCACTAGCTCTCTTTCTCTCGCCCTTTCTTCTTGGGAGCATTTTTGGTCGAAATCTGCGACGTTTGGCAGCACCCTTGCGTGGTTAGACCTGCGTATCGGTGGCTTGGTTGTGTTGTCAACCGATATCGAGACGTCTTGTCAAGAAAATGCCTGACTTCGGGTCAATAACTTGCCAAATGGTATTGTTACTCTTGAAAAAGAAAATCAGTACACAGGATAGTCCGTGTGAAAATGAGTATTGTACATGACACTTATTTTCATCCCATGATCCACAGAGAAATGGAGGCACAGTGAGCACCCATCACCTCATCATCTGCGGATCTCGTCAGCTGTTTAACAACCAGGTGCAGAATCCTCTTTAGATTACCCGCGGGGCATCAATGACTGCAGTCTCAGTCAACCTCCTCTGACTTTGCCTCATTCACATAAGACAATTTAAAAGAAAATAAATTTTGCGACTCGTCGTAGTCTTCGCATAGTGCCTAATCACAATGAGAGAACGTAACGCCTGACTACAGTTGATTGGGTAAAAAAAACTGTGACCTCTCGATTTTTGCTTTCATCTCTTCACTGCAGAGTCATTCTCTCTTAACTAATTTTAAAAGTCTTATTTTAGACAAATAGTTTGTTATAATGTTTGACGCCACTCTGACGTCATTGATTTTGTGGACGAAAAAAGGATTTCAAGACTTTGATGTCTCCTTTCATCAGGGATAAAGATTTCGTACAAGTTTTTTTTAAAAGGATTGTCTGGCTTCGTCAGTAAATACTGTATGTATGTACCTTTTCCCAGAGAGGATTAGATCCACCATTATCGGCTTTAGCTAAAATGTTCGCCATCTTGTGTATCTTTAGGGATGGTTCGCCTGGCCATCGGTAGTGAAGAGAAGATCAGATCGGAGGCTATTAAATAAAATTCAGTAAATCGTCTATTAAAAAATGGTAGTAAAAGACATTGACGAAAAGATAAATTAAAGTTCGGGATAACATTAACAATTATCAATAGTTACAATTCAAAAGTAACCTTAACCTTTGTCGAGTTTTTTTTGTGTTTTTAAAAAATTATTATCAAAAGACATTGGGTCTACTCTAGTTAAAACCTTAATGGATACCCGCCGACCTCTTCCGTTTATTTACATGTTGTTACAACAATGGTTACAAAACAAAAAGAAAATAACAAAATAAAAGGATCGGTGTACCGTGTAATCCGGTGTTGCAGCATAGAAATGAAGTCCGACAAAAAAAATTCGGCATAGTGATTGGTTGTCTTCCAATTGTCGCCGAACCATTTGCCTCGTCGTTCTTTTTATATTGTCGGCGGTTTGTGCGTCGTGGAGACGAAGTCCGACAGAATCTGGTTGTGGTCAGCTCTCTGCCTGGCAGCGACGCACTCTCTTTCGGCTAATGTTTGTTGTTTTTGGTGGTGGTCGTTGCCTAGTTGGTGCTGTTGTTGTTGTTGTCCTACCCTTGTTTTTTTCTTAACCCCCTCCATCAACCGTTTTGTCTCCCAGTCGGCGTCACGTCTACTGAATACCTCCAGAGACCTCAGACTTTCTTTTTGATCACGCACCCCGTCTTCCGGCGCTGTGAAATCAAATCTTTTAAGAATGTTCGATGACAGCATGGCATCGGCAGTTTTGCGAGATTAAACAAAATGCTAAACATTTTGATCGCACTTAAGAGCCAATCAAACTACGTTTGTAAAGCAATTAGAAAAGTTACTGTGATTACCAGTCTATCCACTGGGGTTGATCGACTGTGTCGACGGGTGTTACATGATGCGGAATTTACGGAGCTGATGATCAGTCGAAACTGATCTTCAGAATTCCAATCCCCGAAAACGAAGACACTGCCCAAGATCGGCGAGCTTGTGGAGTTCAACTTTTGTGTGCGCACGAAAATAGAGTCGGTCTCAGGAGGTCTCTTCTCTTATCCTCATCCTCCTTGACTTGCCAGACCGCGTTAGGATCGTGCGCACGCTTTTTAAAAGGGACTGCTATTCGGCTGGCCCCGGCCGTTTATCCATCCGAAGTCTGTTTCGCCACTCACAAGGATTGGCCGTCGCGCCGGTCAACTATGCCAGGGGTTAGGAGCAGATGATGGAGCGGGAGGAAGGGGGAGGGGATCTACTGGATGGCTGGAACCGTCCCTGTTGTCTCATTGGAGACGGTGGCACGCAAAAGAGCTACGAAGGTACGGTTAGAGCGCGCCAAGGTTGGAGTTCACAATCGATACACTTAAATTTTCCGTTAAGATAACAAAATGATAGAATAGGACGTCTGAATTATGTAAAACAACATGGAAGTTGTGCCCGGGACAGCGCCGGACGAGAAAAGACGAACAAGATTTGGCGATAACACTTCTTACAATAAATATAATCGGGCGAGAAGAATCCCGGGCATAACTTCCATTTTATTTTCCATTAGTTTATTTGGTGCATTTTGTCGCCAATTCAACTATTTGTTCTATATATCTGTGACTTGGCGGCGCAGAGTCTCGATTATTCGATCCCGGGGTACTGGTGAAAATGTGTCCCTCGCCATAAGTGCCTAGGCACCACGAAGATTACGGAAAATCCTGGGGTGCAGTGACTACAGTGAAGGAAAATAAAGTTTAAAAATTGGTACTACTGAAATACGGGCCAATAGTGATGCGCGATATTATTCGAATAATCTCTTCTAATATTCACGAATTCGATAGTTCACTGCCGAAATTTGTACGACTATCGCGCATCACTTCAGTTTTTGGTAATCTTAAAGTACACAATTATCTTTGTTTTTGTTGCGTCATTTGCCATTCTCTCTCCTTTTACCCCAGCTACAATACAACCTCATTGAAACCTCCCACTTCTGCATTTATACCGGACATGCTCGCAATCGTAACTCGCCAGCGCCCATAGACTCGCTGATATGTTCATTGATTAAATTCAGATATTCTTAACACAACAGCATGGAGACCTGTAATAAGTTGAGTTCACGGTTGAATTTGTGGCAGTTCATCCATGGCGTGCTGCATTCCGCCGTTGGTGAGCCATCGCAGAACAGAAATCCTCATAAGGGTTTTAACGATCGTCATCACTGTCGAAATTGTCGCTCTGTTCACTTGAACAGCGCCACCTGCTGTACCGATTGAAACCAAATTGCATCATATGACTACATCTAAAGCGAACTGCCATGTTTACTTGGTCGAGTGAAGTTGACCGCTTATGGATCCTACTCTTTCGACTCTTTGACTGTATAACAAAGGACGTTTCTCCCGGTGGTCGCCATTGTTTGTCCGTTTTCTGAAGGCTATTGGTTGATGGGGTGGTGGCACTGCTGGCCAGTAAGTCCCCCCCCACCCATCACCATCACTTGTTTCAGTGATAGTGTTGGTAGGCTAGTAGCCAGATGGTTAAAGGTGGTTGGGGAGAAGGGGATTGTCGACGTAAGAGGTGCGATTCTGATTCTCTCCGCTAGTGCCTTGCTGGTCAGTCACATTCGACTGGCGCGTCTTCAACGGCTGTCAGGGTGGCTGACGATATTGTCTAGACACTTCCGCGACACCATCAGCGATGACGTTTTCAATTTCTGTAAGCGATTATGTTTATAGTGTTAAACTTCGATATGAAATGGATTAAAATATGATGTTGTTTGTAACTTGGGGGGATATTTTCGTTTTGGATTATATGAATATCGATTTTGCGTTGACTTAATTAATTGACCTTTTTAATTGGTTATTGTTTTAATGCTATGGTTTCGTTTCGTCTAATTAGTTTCAAGCTTTATGTCTTGACAAGAAATTCCGAGTTTTCATTGATCGACAAACTGTAATTTTTCTTGCTTTTATTCCTTTGTTGGCAATGTGGAATTATTTCTGTGAATTTCACTCGACATGATTACTTCTCTTGGAAACGGCGTCTTGTCACACGGCGCTGTATCCGCGGGCCGATTTTCGGAATGGCGAATGGCGGGTACTAAATTTAACGTTTGAAAAAAGAAGAAAAAAATGTGCCGCATTCTTTTTGCCATATTCGCCATGCCGGTCACGTACGGTCATACATCTCGACACCTACGACAAACGTAGGTTTAGCGACCAAAGGATGTGGCTCCATCCGACGACGAAACGAACAATGTACTAAATAGTTTGGCTCAAATCCGCCTCTAGCAATCACAGACGGTCTATTCCTTTAATGTTAACGAATAGAACTTCTTCATTCAATACATTCTACCAGCTTTGACCTTGAGGCTTTCATCTTGAATTTGACACTTGTGCTTCGCATTTTACTTTTACACGCGCTAATAGTAGCCAGAAGAAACTGCCACCAGCGCCCTACCAAGAAAAGGAATGGTCCACCACCAATCACCAGACCTTTATTTATTATTTCCAAACTGCGGTGATCTTCATTTGTGTTGTCGCTGCTTTCTTGCGTGTCGGCAATTGCATAGCGCCGTCTGGTGACAGACGCCAGAAACGCGACTGCTCGATTGAGACGTCTGTAATGAGCGAATAATGTTAATAGGCCGGGGGAAGATTCGATGCAGCGGTGTTATTTGGGGGTGGTGAAAGCGGTTGAGAAATGACATTGGTGCGCGACCCCTCCTGTAGGAAGGGCGGGGGCAGGGTGACCACCTGGGTTCTTGCCCAGGGTGCTGTTTAGAGGGGAGGACACACTGCCGTTACACTTGTACTGCGGTTGAGCTTACCTAAATCAACGGAGAACCTTGTGCAGTAAGCTTTGTGTTAACGTCAGTAATTCATTCAAAATATTGACTGAATTGGACAAATTACTTTTTTTTTTGTTGAAATGTGTAATTTAGCTATTTTATGTTTTAATAAAATTACTATTGGCTCTTTCTACTGGTAAGTTGAGCCAGATCAGATAGGCCCTGCAGCGTGTTGTGATGTAAGCGTGGACTTCTTTGGAGAAATGGTGGATGGAGCGTTCAACTCGGCGTATGGCCCAGGGAGAAGTGTCAATGTGAAGGAAAATGTACGACCGAGAAGTGTGAGTATTGGGCACAATCGGTGATGTGCCATGGTGGGGGTGGGGTTTGGGGGTGCGTATTCCGAGCTAAAGACGACGAGAAGGAGCGCGAGAGAGAGATTGCGACAGAGACGGATGATGATGATGTAGACGACCGGACTCCAGGAAGTCGCTAGTCGTCTTCCCTTTTCACCCGTTATTGGTGTGTGATTGATTAATGTGACTCTCGTTTTCGATCGGCGCGCCACCTGGTGATCACCGACCGAAACTGCAGGTGATGGCAGGATCGATGGCGGGAAAATCATCGACATTCCAATGACCAATTTTCTAGGCGTCGGAATTCCTTTGATTAGTCTGTTTTCGAAAATTTGGCAACGGTATGAGAACGATAAATTCAATAGCTAATTAAGTGACCGTTTTAGCTGTTTTTCTGGGCAAATTATTGAAAATATCTTTTATTTTTTCAAAGATTAAAAAAATTAAATCGATGCTGGTCGATCAATCGATATTCCAATTTTTTTCAAACCGAATCTACTGGTGAAGCGTCCTGGTTGGCAACCGCCGACGGTTACTCCTGCTCGGTTGGCCACACCATGGCCACGTACTTCGGTTTGACGTCATCAGCAAATCTGCCTGCTCTGCCCGGCTATCAATCCATGACTGCGTGCATTAGGCGAGGGGGCGGCATCGGTGATGGCGGCGGTGAACGCCACTCGTCATTGCGTATGCTGAGCCCGTGGGCCCAATTCCTCCCTAACAACCCCACCCATCGTCCGATAATTGACCAGCGCGCAATCCCGCGATTAATGAGAGTCCAAGTGGCTGGTCGAACCAACAACGGTGCTGGCGGTTGCGCCCACGCTCGACCAATTTCGGAACTGTCGACTGTTTTTTTTTTTGAAGGCTCCGAACAAAGAGCGTAGAATGTTTAGAGAACAGAAGTCATAATCGAGTTCGGTTAGTAAATGAAGTGACGCAGTTTCGGGGCACGAAGATGCACGTGGTTTGCAACTTTCTAGGATTTTCGGTTCATTGGTGTCGGGTGATCTGCTTGTGTAAAATCGATCGTATCTCCCGTGGTGGACTCTTTTAATTTTGATTTTCATTATGTATAGCCACATTTTTCATGGGCGGTATTAAATTAATATTTTTTAATCGAAAATTCTAACCAATACAATTTGGTACATTTTTGTCTTTGGGGCAGTTTGCAATTGTCGCCTCAAGTGGCGCGCTCACCTCAAAGGCCACTAGGTTGGTATCCCTCGATCTATTATACCATAATCCAAAAATAAAATCGTGAATACGCCACAATGTTCGAATTTGAAACAGAATGAGAGGAATGCGGGACGCAAAACCAATATGGCGCTAGACTGTCTAGCGCCATCCTCTCATCCTGTTTCATATTATAACATAACTTGATAAACTGTTTCCCTGTAACGTCACCAAAAGGCGCCAATATCTCTCATAAGTCATGGCCCATGCTCTCACGACGTAAAAAAATATTTGTTAAGGGGGTTTACCGCTTGATTAAACCGCTGAAAACCCCCCCAGTGAGCGACCTGGAAATTTTGCCTTATCTAGGCTTTCATAGGAAAGGGAACTTTAACGTCTCGATATCGTACAGGTACGGGTCATGATTTTACTTCTATTCCGAAAGAAGGCGCGTGAAGGAATTTCTCTCGCCCAAAAAATTCCGAAGGTGTCGGCCGAAATCGAAACCGCGATCACGGGGCGATCTAAGAGGCGAACGCGCTACCTCTCTGCCACTCGACACCTCGGCTATCACGACGTCATTACTGGAAAATGATTATCTGATTACGTGGAACACCTGACCACCTTTCACTGTCTTCTGTATCATATTTCGTTTTCTGAGTGCGAAGGCGAAAACTACATGCATTGCGGTACGGCATCAGGGGGAGCTTTTCTACGGCCATAGGGTTAGCTTACGTTTTGAGCTTTCGCTCGCCTACGTGGCTTAGTGAACTCGCAGATGATGATAAAGATTAAAAGATACTTAAATTTAAAATTTTTGTTGTATGTCATTTTGCTGGGCCAGTGCCCTGTGTCGCTGAATCAGAAATTAGAAGAAAATGACGCCACCATAGCAAAAATGTATCCTACACGATCTTTTCAAATAGTGTTATTAGGATTTCAAATGGAGTATTGGGAACGTGAGTATATGACAATATCTTCATGAATAAAAATGTACGCCCAGATATTAGTTGCAGCTATAAAATATATTAAAAATGGAGATGATAATAAAGGCTCCGTTTAGTTACGATTGTCGCTGAACGACTTTTAATGCTACGTTGACGTTGGCGCCATTGTTGGTGAGAGAGCGAGAGAAAAGGGGGATGGACAGGGAAAGGGGGGAGGATGTCTGCGATGACGTCATCGACGCTGGATCTAGGGAGCGTCCACGCCAGCGTACGTCAAACTGAAAATGCCGCAGTGTGGAATCGTTCGGCGCGCGCGTTCTCGCGACGTCACAGCCCCCCGGCGCAGCGGTGAGCGAGTGAGCGGCCCTGGCTCCACCCGGAGAGCGGAAAGATATGGAATGGGATAGAGCGGTGGGCGACTAGTACTCGGCACCTCTAATTGCCTATGTGTCAGTCGATTTATATATAGGAAAAAAAAATTATCGACGGTTCAAATAGTTCGTATTCTCTTGTGAAAAATTTGAACGATTTTGAGGACTACATGCGGAAACATCGTTTAAAATTCAGAATCAAAACTTGATAGTTGAGTTGCAGCTTCCTGCATCTACCATCTATATTTCGTTGTCGTGGGGCGCTCCGCCTCTCTTGTTTCTCTGAACGGGAATGCGCTCCACGCGAGCGCCCGGCTCCTCTGCATCTGTCATTCCCGCGCCGTGCCTGTGTTTTCCATCCAGCAGCTGATCCAACAGTCAGCCGCACACACACACACCATCGGCTCCTTTTTTCGATCCCCAAAAATCACGTCTTAGCGGTCTGCGTGTGTGTGGGTGTGTGTGCCTTTTGTCCAGAAAAAATATCCCCTCCACAGAAATATCTTCTTCCTCTACTGTATTTCTCTGTGCCTGCACTTTTGCCGACATTACTACTACGGTCGGCGCCGTCTCCTCTTCAGTGCCTCTCTGTGCGTGCGTGTTTTTACTCAGTCAGTCACGTGACTTCCGTTTGTGTGTGTGTGTGGTGTTTGGTGTGTGTGTATGTGTGTTCCTCCGCGAGAGTAAATAATCCCGCCCGCATTTGTGTGGTGACGGTCCCCCAGTCAAATCGGTGGCTGGTTTTTTTTGTCTGTTTTGCCATCGAGCTCTCGCTTTGGTTGAATGTGATTTGTTTGCGGTTTCGGTGACGTAAGTTCGGTTTGTTCGGATTTTGACTGCATATCGGCTGTGTCCCGTATTTCGTTTTCGCCCTGCGCTTTCTATCGCTGGCTGAATTTATGTTTTAATTTTTGTCTGCCCTTGGTGTATTTTTTGTCGCACGATCCAATTAGCATACTCTTGCTTTTTCAATAACGGTTAAGGGAGGGGTGGGGCAATTTGATAACTCAATTCAAATTAATTTTTAATTCTGTCAAGCGTTCTTTATGGAATTAACTAGAATGTTTTGTTAAGAAAATTAGGACGTTCGATCTTTAATGTTTCCGAATGCATCGGATAAAGTACCCTTGCCCAAGAGCCCTTTGCTGCGGTCACAAATGGGCGGTTAATGGATTTGCTTTGCTTTTTCTCGGTGCTCAACATTTCTTGGCAACCGAAACAGTTTTCCCATTTGCTGTCGTCCGCCAACAAAAAGGCTCGTGTGCTTGTCAACAAATGACGAGAAATCATCTTTAATGCAGAAAGAGGGGGGAAGATGGCCAAAAAGGGCCATTTTGGTTCTCGCCGCGATGGAACGGCAGTCGCAGCTGGATCGTGGTTCCAACCGTGATTTTTACGATCGTGAAAAAAGTCTACTCGCATCTGCCGCACCTATTGCATCTAACCCCCCACTCCCCCGTCCCCATTTCCTATTTCGACTTCGCGCAGCATCGAGAAGCAGCATAAAAATAATACCGAATTCACTTCCTATTTCCGGTTAAACCTCCACTTCCGCCTATGCATCCGCCCTGCACTAAGCCCGTGCGCCGCCATTTTCATTTTTCCTGATGAGCTCGTCTGCTCTGTGGCAGACTGTGGGCGCTGCGATCGATCACCGGAATTTAATTCTACTTCCTGTTTCCGGTCCATTGGCGAATCGGCATTGTGCATTTTTAAAAACGCGATTGTATGATAGGGGCTCATTTTCGCAAACATTAAATAGCATTTGTCCTAATGTGTCGGAAGATAACACATTCTCCCCTCTTTAGAAAATTTTCAGTATTTGCTTTAAAGAATGGTTGTATAATTATTGTCTTGGATGGTTCGTTGTGTTGTGGATTTTCCTAGTTCTGCATTTATTGCACCATTATTATTTTTTCATAATCTATAATTGTCTTTGCACGGATTTTATTTGTCGTTTGCATTTTTCAGTAATTTAATTTTATCCGGTGATTTTTGTTTTGTTTTATATCATCATATCATTATGGTTTAATGAGAACCAGAACAACCGAATTTTTTTACTTGCGGGTTTGGGACCCATTTGTATGAAAAAATACATGGGCGTGGGCAAACTTATCGGACGGGAAGAAAATAAGTATTTAGTTTTTCCAATGTGTGTTTGGCCGGTTTAGTTCTAATCAATTTGGGCCGTGTATGCTACCAGCATTTTTTCACGCCTCCCCCGAATCTCATTTGCCATTTTTAAGGAAATCTACGCTAGGAAGGAACGGAAATTCCGCGCCTGAATTTTGTCGTCGCTGCCATTTTCCCCCCTCCACTTTTGGAACGCGTTCACACAATATATCGTTCCAGTGGTGACCGGATGATTTCTCCCCGGTGGGCGAGAGAGCTCCTCCTACACGAGATTTCCGGAATATATTGTACGGAATCGGTCGCGTCCGTAAATCGAGATTTTCATCCCCGGTCTCGATTCCAAACGTAATTCTGTTGTGTTCTGTGTCTCTCTGTGTGTGCTCTAACCTCCTCAGTGTGCCACTTCCTATACAAAAAATACTCTTGTGTCCGCATTACGTCACTTCCGCTTAGGTGTGTGTTCTTCATCCGCCCGACGTCTGTGCCATATCGAAACAAAATCTATTTAACTCTTTTTGGTGTACAGTGGTTGTGCATTTTTGACGTTCTATTTTTTTACCGAAAAAAAAATGGTGTGACGTCATCAGCCAAACTTTGTCAATATATTTACAATTTGTTCCGTCTCCCGCTTTAGACGTGGTGTATTTTTTCTCTGTGCGTTTCGTGCTTCCCGCTGAAACTTTATTATTCAAATCCACCTTGCCAGCCCTGCTGTCTGTTGTTTAAAACGCCTGCTGCCCGGGTGTAAACGTTAACCAATGGATTTGATGGGTAAATAGGCCTCTTTTTTTAAATCACTCTTTTTGATCGATATGTAGTCTCCCCTTGATCACTCATGCTCCCTCCTATTTTTAATTGGTGTTTTTTTGAAAATGTATCCTTGCTTGTATTCTATCGTCTGGGTATCTATTCTCGAACTGAATTTCAAGGAAATGAGCTTTGTCTCATATTTTATATAGCAGGCGTTTTTTGCTGACAATATTTTACTATGTTATTTTAAAGTTTTTAAGTAAAACTGATAAATCACAAGAAAAAATAATTCCTCTTTTGGTCGCAATTTAAGCATCACGGAAATGCAGCTGCATTTTATAAGGGGTTTATAAATTGACTTCGATATAAATGTCTATTGAGCCTGACTTGAAAGTCGAAAATAGTCACCTTTCTTACCAATTACATTGCACTGTGTCTCACTTTTCACGAATTTGCTTACCGTTTTGTCATTCACTAACTCGATATATTGCTTTTTTGGCGCATCTCAAGTTTAAATAAATGTCGGTTTGTCAATAGGTTACTCTGTGTGTGCGACAGTTTACATCCCTTTCCGGTGTTCAATATATCCGCTGCTAGCTTTCTCATTGTCCAGTTTGTTGCTTAGCCTTCAAGTCATAATTGATGTTGATTTTTTTCTTGGCAAACAACGTTGCCGTCAAATTTCATTTGTTTCACCTATTTTATGATTTGTTAAATATTTGGTGGCAAACCAGAAAGAAAAGTAGAGTGAAATACCTGCAATTAAAAACCGTTTGTTCATCTACAATACATGAATACGTTCATAGCAATGTACCGATGAATTCTCCGATTTGTTTAAACCCTGATTTTCAGCGTTGGATTAAAGAATTTTGCGATTCGTGATTATATGATTGGATCCGAAATACCATCTATAGGAACGTTATTTTGTTTTTTAACCTAACGAGCACATGCGAGGGAACGATGACGTTGGATATTTTGAAGTCAAGCATGTGGTTCGTCAAATCATTTGCAGTAAAAACATATTCGACGTAACGAATGCAGCAACGGCTAGAACCATCACAGGCTAATAAGAACAATGACCTAAAATCGGTATTTTCATTTAACCACATCCGAATTGGTGTTTGCTTTTTGCACTTTTGTTTCAAAATCAAATAGTGATATTTACGGAATCGGAAATGGTGAATTCGGGGCAGCACCAAATGATTGAATTACCTTCCTAATTTCGTTGTTGTTGTTACTATATGGTTTGAAAGTTTTTGCGCAAAATTTGGCATTGCATTTGTGCTATAGGTTATGAAAATGAAGCCGTAAATCTTATAGTGGTGTATGTCTGAGTTTAATTTCCCGAATTGAGAAATAAGAGATTTTACTAGATGCATTATATCATAGAATCATATTCGTGTACCAAACCAACTTTTGCGACCCTCTGTTGGCGCTATAGAAAGGTTTTGGCGTACTTGACATCTTCTTTCGATAGTTTCATGTGCCAAGATTGCATTTCTGCCCAAATTATTTTTTTTAATCGACCTACACCACTCTGGGTTTCACCGCTTCACAAGTACAGTACATGTGCCATTGGAAAGTTGGTTAGCAGTTATAAGGTTTGATTTTCACAAAAGTTCATTACACATTTTTCTCCATGGAAATGCCATTTTGAGGAGTTTAAAATCTTCAGCGTAGTTATTCTTCATCGCATTGCGTGTCGAGTCCCCAAACAGATGGGCAGAAACCTAAGGAGCTAGGTGGCGCAAATTTCGTCATTAGGACAGGATATGTCAGCTTGTCCCATGCTTGTGGCGCTTAGTCCGGAAAACTCCAATTTTCACTCTAGGAGCATTATATGTGCTTAATGGAGGCGATAGCTATTACTGAACAATCGAGAAACTATTGATGGAAAAAATGGTTATTTGTCCGACCTTCGATTTACAGCGAACCGAAATAATAGACCTGAACGCCACCAGAGGGCACCAATAACTCAATCATAGAGTACTCATTCATGGAGAAACGGTATTTGTTCAAGTGTTTTCACAAAAAGTTAGGTATCGTCTTTTTCTGGTGAGTAAACTATTCAAAAATGAGCTTCCAGGGAATTAGGGATCATCTGAAAGGGTCGCTCCAAGGTCATGGCATCAGCCACCCGTAATGCGATCATCTCTATGGAGAGAGATATAGAGAGCGAGAGAAGCTGTGTACAATTTATTCTCGCAAGGACGTTCAGTACGACAAGAGATAATGGCAAACAACGGCAGCAATAAAAAAATACCCCCGCTTTTAAGGTCGCGCACATTTCTTTTTTGCCTCTGGGGGATTTTCGAAGCCTGTCCACTGAGATAAACGGGAGAGTATAGGATGATCGATTACGCCCCGCTATTTATATATTTTTTGCTGCAACGGTGGCGGCGGCGGCCATCTTGTCGCGTCTACGGTTCGGAGCAACGCGGTAGAATTGAGACTGTTGGGTAGATAATAGCATCGCCATAGCCCCCCCCCCCATCCGGGGCTGCTTGTGTGGATACGTATTGTAATTGTAATAGTAAAGCGTGAAAGAAAGAGCTAGGCAATTTGAGAATGTTTTTATTGATGGCCGCCAGTGGCGCTACCGACTTGGGAAGATCTTTTTCAGAGAAACTAACCAATAAAGAGTGAATGTTAAGTTTTGTGTTTCTACTCTATCACAGGTGATTAATGCTAATAATTTGAAGGGCATCGTAGCATGTCTTGGATAAATTGGATTAATTTTTGGATAAGTGGAACGTTAAATTCACTTGTGGTTTGCGCAGAACGTCGAGAAATTGATGGTTGTGTAATCAATCCTGAAGACAGGAAACGAAACACACCAATACAAAATATATTTTAGTTGCTTTTTAAATTTCAATTGAAATAAACTTAAGGAAAATTGAATTTTTTTTAATGAGTGGCAGAATTATTGAGTTACATTTTCTTTGTTAAATAAATATGGTGCCGAAGCACGCAGTGTCGGATATCGAGTTAAGGACGATTTCTTAAGGACAATGAATGCTAGATAGATAAAGCAGTGTGATCCGACAGTTACAGTAATGGTGGACTCTTCTGGTGTCTGTAATGGTGACAACTTCTCGTTGACCAACGCTACACTCCGTCATAGTCACCGAAAATAGTTTAAAAACATTAAAATTTAGATCGTTAAAAATTACATCGTAGTAAACGATCTAAATTTTAATGTTTTCAAACTATTTTCGGTGACTATAACGGAGTGTAGCGTTGGTCAACGAGAAGTTATTTTCAAATATCCACCATTACTGTAACTGTCGGATCACACTGCTATTGTCCTTAAGACATCGTCCTTTACATTTTCTTGCTTGTATTACGAGTATTTCAACTCTGCAAGAACAAAAAGTTATTTTTTGAATTTTTAAATCGGTCCCCTAGTGGTTTCACGACCGTGAAATCGCAGAAACCGTTAAGACGTGAATTCTACATCTGTAAACCTGATTAGCATGCGTGAAGTCAATGTCAGTCGAATTTCGAGTGAGTTTTGAGTAAAGTGCTGCCACCAAGCGTTATTTTTTAACAAAAGAGCCCATCTCATATTCCCTTTCACCTGTCCTTTTGTCTGTCGACATCAATAACCCCCCCCTCCTCTCTCTCTCTCTCTCACACACATACATATATATCCCAATCCCACATTCCCTCACCCCCACACGATCCCACTCCTCTCTACTTCGCACGTCCATCCGCAGTCGCTTATCATTACTCCATCCCGGCGCAGACGCGCGTCTGCGAAAATCGTTCGCCATTCATTATTAATAGCATAGTTTTGGTTTCGGGATTTGTTGTCTTTTATCTCTTCCACCCCCCACCCCCCACCCCCCGCCACCACCAACAATTTCTCCCTTTCGAGTTGCTGCCCACCTTGGGTCACACGACCACCACTCCAGCTCTCGTGGCGCATCTCTTTCCCTCTCCCCCTATACCACGGATCTCCCGTGATTCCTGCAGCTCAGTTTTTCCCCCAATCCTCATGAAAGTGACCGAACACGAAGTTCTCGTGCGGTCAAGTGTCTGTCTGCATAACCTCCTGGGGACTTAGCCTAAACCTCCTGGGAGTCTTGGCGTTACCGTGTTTTCCGTTCTATCAACCGCGGCTGCTCGTCGGCATCAATGGTTTCTTTCGTACAATGTCGAAAATACTCGGCGTGGTTGGTTGGATCGCGCGGTTCCTTGGTCGATACTGACTGACTGGTCCTGAATCACCTTACCATCACTAAATTGGTTCGATTCGATAATTGTAAAATGAGAAAGCGTCTGATTCAGAAGATCAATTCCTGGCTGAAACTTCTGGAAATTTTCGGGTGACACAAATTCCTTTCGGAATCAAGCTCGGAATCAAGCTATTAACCGTTGAAGCACAACAAAAACCCAACTTAAAATTTTGAGAATGAAATTTCATGTACGTAAGGGGAAATCTGAGCAAAACTTAGGCGAAACTGTTGTTTTCTTGAGCAGTGAATTCCTAAAAGTCGTGTTATAGTAGCGCTCGCATGTATTGCTGGGGGCCACTTGACCGTTCGAACACTTTGCCGCGAGTCGCCAGAGCCTCACATTTGACCTAATCGTCGGACCACCTGCCCCGATCGATGCTCGACCGCGGACTCCTCTGTCCACTCCCATCACCGCCATTTTTGCCGTTGCCGCTGCTGCAGATTGACTGCGCAGGCGTTGGCGCCCTCTGCTGGCGTTGGCCGTCGCCACCGGCCTCGTATCAATCTGCCAGTTACGTGAGGCACTAGTCGGCGTCGTTCTCAATGAGGGCTCGGGACCGGCCTACCCACCCTTAAAAGATTGGCGGACCTTTTGCCACTTTTGCCAGCCGCTTCGCATCGATTTTCGTCAGTCTCTCGCTCTCCCCGTAGACCAATAGAAATGAATATTTATGTATTTTCCGTGCCTGTATTGGCCCGACCGTTATATATGGCGCTGTATTTTATGCTTTTTTGTCATGTTTTACCGGAAGGTGTCAGGCCACCCACCACAAACCCGTAACCATAATATATATACAGTATATTTGTGGTGTGTTATCAGTATTTACGGGTCCGTGTCTTTCCGGTGGAATAGTTTCTAAATGGTTAGGATTTGCTGTGTTCAATTTCAATTTTAAAATTGTTGTGGTTTGGCGTGCGAGACCTTGACGCCAATATATTAAAAATACATAACTTTGTTTCATTTCCATCAGCGATATATAAAATCGTTACTTTTTTATTTAATTTTTGTTATGTTGTAAAAGTTCTCGTGGCGCCCACGTTCCGTGGTTGAAGGCGAGTCGCCCACTTTAAATATTCCGAATTCAGAACATGCCACAACAATATCTAGATTTTATTTCGGTCACAATTGAGACATTCCACATTGTGCTCCCAATGTTTTGTTATTCCGTATTTGACATTCAATTGCCGCCGTTAGTGGCGCTTTCAAGTATACAGAGTGTTAATTTTTATGTTGCCACGTGGTCATTATCGACATTTCAACCACACCATCTATAATTTTTTTTAAAAAATGAGACCTTTTACTATTTCGCCAGTAGGGGTTATTTATTGATCACACAGATCTATAAGGCATTTGATTTATCGGACAAACCGATGTTTCTGCCAGTCGTATTTGATTCACGGACGATGCGCCGCGCTTGACGACAAAGGCTATCTTGACGAACTGCGCGACACGACCATGTTTTTGAATTTCAAATTCAGCTTCCGGTCTGAACGTTATTTCGGGCCGCGCAGGTTGGAATTAATCAAGCAGCGCCCGCATAAATCTTCTTTATCTGATGGGTCTGTCAAAACGAATGCGGGGAGGGGGGAGGGCAAGAGTGGCGCCATCCTGGTGCGATGGTGCTTGTGGGCACGCAGGAATTTTGTTTGCACGAACGTTCCAGTTGACAAATCTGCATTAATTGGCTGACGAAGTGCTGTGAGGGGGGGTGTCCATTTGCGACTTGTTTTAACGGCGGGCGAGCAATTCTTCGATCGGGGACCTGGTGAACTTCTTCGGCCCTGCATGACGGTTGTCAATTGACTTATGATTAAAAGTAAGTTCATCAAACAAATTGCGGTGTATAATCCCAGCACGTTGAGCGGCGTTCAAAATATCTTCGATACAGTCAAAATTTTCTTAGCAAGGTCATAGTACGACTTGTCGTAGCCCAGTTGGTTTAGCGACTGACTGGCTCGGCGGTCCTGGGTTCGATTCCCGGCGCGGGCTCT
>JAQGBY010003980.1:0-17764 GCA_034698785.1 Mycogona germanica | reverse complement strand
GGGAATCGAACCCGGGACCGCCGAAACCACAGTCAGTCGCTAAACCAACTGGGCTACGACGAGTCGTACATTTTTGTCGTAATTTTGACAGATATGTTTTATATTTTTCCAGAGCGTCAAGACGGTGACTTTCGAAACTAGTGAAACGATAAGTTTAGAGGAGATGGAAAAATTTGTGCAACGGCTTTTGTGGGACAAGGATGTGGCTGGCCTTGACGATCAACCTATGTCCGTCATTCGATTCAAGGTAAGAAGCACGATTTATTTTTCAATTTTATTTTATTGCGAATCTATCGCCTGAATGGCATCATCATAGGGCAAGTCGATTTTCAAAAACATTTCTGTTCGAAAATTGCACCATACGAATCGTCGGGGTTTAGTTGGCTGAGATAAATGGCATTGTGGTGCGGCGGTCCTGGGTTTGAACCCCGGTACTGACTCAAGTTTTTTCGGTGTGCGGTTCGGTTATTACACTGTGCTGCGAAAATGTGCTGCCCTCGAATGTTGCATAATAGCCTAGTTACACTGGCCAAGCATGCTTAATCCAAGGATGCTCAGCGAGGTGTGTTAGACATTGAACAGCATCGAGACATGACTAGACGATCTCGACTGACAATTCGTTCATCTCAATTGTGCTTGAGGGGGTGTGTTCAACTTCTAATATAATTCGAGCACGTGATTTAACTGATTTGTATCGCTTGCGATGGACGCGATCTCAAAGCACAATTGAAATTTCTCAAGCAACTTTGATGCATGCTTACAGTGTAACCAGGCTATAAGCGCGGAGTAATCTGTAGCGCCATTCACAACAGTGGCAAAAATAATTTTTTAGCGAAAATAGATTATTTTTGGATTGAAATTGAAGACTGTTTTTTGTGGCCACCCTGCAAATGCGACACCGAAACTTCGCCTGGGTGGTGATTCTGTTGTTGAATGGGTGCGCAAACGTTTTTCCTGATCGGTTTTCAGCCCGTCAATATCGAGGACACAAAAGCCTGAATCTATCTACACGGAAACGTACTCTCCCTTTTTTGGGTCGAGATTTGTTTTTTTAGGCTCTCTGTGCGATATATGTGAAAATGTGGAAGGTGTGGGCAAGAGGGAAAAGCTCTCCCACGCCTTCCGCTATGGCAACTTTCGATAGTTAGGACTGTTTCTTGTGTTGTCCACAATCAATATTTTCGTCGCTTGGAGGACGCACAGAGCGGCAAAGGCGGCTCCAACAATATTAGTGTTATCTCACAGCTCACTCGTTCCCTTATACTGTATAGCGTACACACTAAATCCTGGCGTCCTAAAAGGATACCCCTTCCCAATTATTTCCCCTGTCATTTTTTTATTTTGTGATTTTTTATTATGTTTTATACTCGAATATCGCTGCACGTATTCACCACTAGGTGGCGCGCGCGCTTAGCCGGGGGGACAAGAAAAGCCAGTTCACTGTAGAAAATTACACACAAAATGACTAAACCTAACCTTTAGTCAATAACTTGGAAATATCATGCGTGAACGGGGCAGCATTTTTTTTTAATTTTTTTTATTTCAACGACAAACATTTAAATACAGAGGTCAGTTCGTTAAGTTCAAGGTGGCTACAGGAGTTTCTGTGCCCCTCTTAGTGATTCGGCACTGTGTGTGGGGCACATTTTCACCGGTACTCCGGGATCGAATAATCAAGTGCCCGCGCTGGGAATCGAACCCGGGACCGCCGAGCCACAGTCAGTCGCAATACCGACTGGGCTACGACGAGTCATTTGAAAGGTGTGCAACTGTGTGAATGGGTTCCACGTCTTTTCTGCGCATGTTATTACTGCTCATCGTTTTTATTGAGGCAACATCCACTGACCTCTACTAACCAAACCTAACACAACCTTTCTCCCCCTTTCCAAGCCTAACAAACTAACTTGTCCGGTATGGAGGAGCACCCTTACCTATGTAGAAAGGATGAGCAGTAATGACATCTGCAGAGAAGACGGGATACCGGGGGGCCGTGAGAAACTGTAGGTACTCTTGTTGAGGTCGAGTAATGGGCAAAAATACCCGGGTACTCGATACTCGGGCTTGGACTCCCTACAATATATTGAAAATGTATGGGTGCGTGCAATTTGAAAATAACTCACTAAATATTGTCATCTGAATCTTATAAGCTAACCTTATTTGCACAAACTTAGCCCGACCTAATTAGTTCTGAAAAAATAATTGTCACTTACTGATCACAATCAAATTGGCAAATTCGAAGAAAGGCGTGGTCCAACGTAAAAAAAAGCACACTTGCTAATAATCGTTGATACGGTTGCGCCCCGATAATCGCTATTAAAAGTTATCATTAATGTACTATTGAACAACTGAGGTGTCCCGTTTTACGAGTGTGTTGTACATGTGATCGGTGGCGCCGTCTCTCGCTCAGTGTTTATAGGCGAGCGTGAAAAGCGGAAGTTTGTATGCGTGTGCGTGTGTGTACAAAATGGCTCGTGGACGCGTTGGTGCCACGTAAATTGATTCGCCGTACACGCCGGCGCCAACGATTTTGCGCACGATCAAAATTACCGCCGCCGCCGCCGCCGCCGTCGTCTTGTGTGTGCGTGTGTGTGGCGTCGTGCTCCAAAAACTGTTTATTTCTACTGTCACTTTATGATCAACTCGTCGTCTAGCGAAACGCCCGCGGGGAACTGACGCGGTTCCAAACGATCCTCTTCAGATCCACGAGTCCACGCCATCTCCTAGACGTTCTCTTGCACTCTTAAGCGCTCTTTAAAAAATTTGGATTGCAAATTGGGTTTGATCATCGATCGCCATCATCAGGTTCTGGGTTCGGGCAACTTTTATTGGTGAAACTATTTAATTATTAAAATTAATACCACTCCAATAATTCATGTCAGGTTGTTATTGAGACCCTGGATTTGAGCCCCAGTTTGTGTTTAAAAAATGATTATTTGGCCTTCACCTTTGTGCATTCAGTGTGCCGTTCGCCTGATGGGGATGATTCGGAATTATGGTAGTTGTGCCCTCACAGAGCAATAAAAGTTGTTGAAGACCGCTAAATATGAAATTCTTGTAACTAGTATGTGTGTTAATTAGTTCTGCTGGGTCTCTTGAGTATTTTCCGATCTACGTACCAGACTGGTCTCCTCCCGTGTTCAAAACCGGTTGTATAGCTTTGGGGGCGCCACACCTCGATAGATATACACATAGTCGCATTTACTCGGTATTGAGGCTCCCGCCGAAGAACTCACAGTTGTTTTATACTTAAGAAAACTGCAGCTTCTGCACCACACCATCCCACCCTCTCCCCTCATTGGCCACCATCTCCATGCACAGATACTAGTCACCAATCTAGTATATACATTGTGCACTGGGGGTGCTGCAATCCTGTTTTTTGCAAGGTTATGTCAATCCGAGTTTTCCTCTTAGGGCTTGTCAGAATTACTTTACTTGATTTTTCCGCTTCTTAAGGTGGGCAAATTCTGTTTTAAGTTTTTATTTTTAAATGGAGCATCGTGAGAAAAATTGGTGCTCCATTCGTGTTTAAAAATTGGTGTTGATATCGTTCTAAAATTTGTGCACTTGTGGTGCGCTGTCCACCAGTCCCGGACCACCACTGCTTATTGCATTTGCATTCCATTAAATTATGCATAGTTATTCGCTTTTCCTAAATCCGTAAGACTTTTCCCCCTTGCATGTATCCAGGAACATTCATTCCCTCATTGAAACAAAAACAATTTTTCGGTAAATGGAGGCTTAAGATTTATCATATTGCCTGCAATCATTGGGCGCCCCACTGTGGAGTCCAGCACAATGTTTTTTCACGGCACAACGTTGGCGATGTAATCTGGAAAGTTTTTCGAAAAACTGGTCGCACCAAAATCGACCCCCCCCCTTACACCCCACAAATCGCGCTCATTCAAAAAAGCCACACAGTGGATGTACTACTACTAAACGCCGAGCGGGATAAACACGCGTGTAGGCGTTTTGCTCTATGTATTTATTTTTCTTTGGAAAAACATATAGCTAAGAAGTCAGCCGTCAAAACGCTTTGGGCTTCTCAGTCAACTGCTGATGATTGATGGCACTGGTTTATGTTTACGGGGAAGTAGGGAGTAGAATAGGGGGCAATCGCCTAATAATATGGGTGGACGCCCAGAAACGCATATCTTAGTTTTGAAAGACAAACACGTCTTTTACTTTTCCATTTTTCCCCCCGTTCTTTTTGAGCGCTTTAGAATAACCATGAGGGGGACGTAAGGCCTGTAGTGCGGTTGGCTACAGTTGATGGAAACTAAAAAAAAAAAAAAAAAAGTAGATCTTACTGTGACGTCAGACTGTATACCGTCTCGCTCGGTCTATCGTCCGCGGACGATAGACCATCTGTAATGTGGGTCGTGCGCCGATGTTGATAGTCTATCATCCGCCGCAAAATAGTCCGCGTTTTGCCTCAGAAGTGTGATTTCTTGACACTTTGACACCTAAAATAAATTGTTTCCTATAGTAATTTATCGATGGATCTGCCGATACAGATGTCGATCCGAATTTATCTTGATCCCCACCACGGCTCTTACGGCTTGGACAATACGTGTTATACATTTATAGCCGAAACTTCCAGTTGAAGGTAGCGAGCTCTGATGGACGTGTCCTGGTGGCATGACGATTTGTCACGTGACTTGGTCAAATAATCACATTTAAATAAATAGCGAGGTGTGCACGTTCAACATCGGCCCACAATGTGGCTGAATGGCTAAGGTTGCGGGCTGAGGTCTGAATGATCTTGGGTTGAAACCCTGGATGGGTAAAAAAAATTATAAGGAATTTTAAAGGAATGGTCACTTAAACATCTTGGTCACGACATTGATTAAAGAATTTCACGATAGTTTTGTGAAATTTTTATTTTTTCTTGGCGATCAACAGGACAAAAACAAATTTTGATGACCGAATATTTGATAAAATATGAAACCTGGGAGGACGGGAGAAAACGTTCAGTGGGTCAAAGTCCAAAATACAGCAGTCGATAGGATCACCGATTATTTGGAACGCTACAGGAGGGCACAAATATCTGATAACTGTCACACCCCTCTCCCACAAACACATACACCACATTTCATAATTTCATTGCCAGTGTCAGGCTCATGTGTCATGATTGAAAGTGCAGTTTGTCAAATTGCAAACGAGCTATTCCCCCCACACACGCTCCATCGCCGAAAAGGTAGGCGTCCGTTCCACCAATTTGACTTATTAGAGTGAGGAACAGCTGCAGCTGGATCCCATCTTCCAAGAAAATCCGCGCCGACCGATTTCTGGGGTGGGCGTGCTAACTCCTGAGTTCTACCTACGCAACCGCACCACCCCCAGCCCGCCTCTATATCTTCCTCCGTTCTACTAATATTCCGAGCACTTGCTCCACAGTGTCAACCGTCGACGGGCGCGTTGGACAGCTTAATCCTCCTCACCCAGCTCTTCCGTCGCAGCGTGACGATTCTCGAGCACGTGTGTTTCTTTCATGTTTGGGGTTATTTTTAGGGTTGTGTGAAAAGTCGCCCTAACCCCAGAATTCCGATCCGAGATCAATGTTTCCGTTTAACGGAAGGAACAAATCGTCTCAAACCAGATTCTCAGTGTACTGTCTGTATAAGAATAATCGTGTCAGTTGTGCTGTCTCGCTGTGTGATGCCGTACACTTAGTGCTGATTCATGTCCGGTGGTCCCTGGCTCGGGCCACACCAAGTGCACTTCAGTGTCACATTTTAATTGCTTGCCATAGCGAACTGGACGAATTGATTTTTAAATCGTTAAATAGGCTGACTTTTATGGCAGGTTTGTTGGTGTTTCGGAAATTGTCTCTCCACTTTTCTCCATCGATAAAGCGATAGTTTTGTTGCTTTTCAGGCGAAGTCAATGAGGAAAAGAATATATTCGGCGACGTTAACTACTCGTAGATGCTACTTTTGGTAGAACCGGTTGTGGGGTGAACATATTTGTGGAAAAAATATAGGATAATTACTTGGACTGCAATCAAGAGTCAGCAACAAGAACGTCGATAAACAACGTTTACTTTGATCTTCCACTGCCGAATCTCGATTGCAGTTCAAGCAGTTTACACATCTATGTTTTTTGTTATTACTACCATCGGCTTCATATCTTTTATTTTGAATATTTGTGGAGGTAAGAGCGCTCCATACCTTCACATGCTAAAGTTGAATTAAGTTTATGAAAATAAAAACTCGAAGAGTTATTCTTAAACTCTTCAAGTTTTTATTTTTATGTTATCTGTACCTGACGGATTAAAGTGTTTGCTGATTTCCATTTCTTGCATGGAATTAGTCTATAATATTTCATTTAAACAACATCTGTCTCGGCGTGTTCCCGAACACCTTCCGTTTATATTGTGGAATGCGTTCAGTTTGCGTATTATTTTTATTTGTTCGAATTTGTCTTAGTTCGCGACAGGGTCTTAACTTAAGCCTTTTCCTGAGACCAATTTTAAGAACTACCTCAGTCTTTCCTTGGAACCGATGAGGCAGTCGGTGAAAAGGAGGGGGGGGGTGTCTCTGGTGACATAGAGGTTAGCGTGTGAAACTGGTATTTCTGTGATCGCGGGCTCGATTCTCGACCGACACCATGGGAATTTTTCGAGCGAAAGAAATTCATACACATGCCTTTCTTCGAAATAAAATTAAAAGCCCGTGCGTGTACGATTTCAGGTGTTAAAGATCCCTACCTAGGTTTGAGCTTAGGCTAGGCAAAAATACCACGTCACCTCCTTGGGGTTATTTAGGGCGGAAATGCTGATGGACCTCCTTAACAAATAGCTCAAGAAGAGGCAGTCGGGTAGATTCTTGTACGCGGAATCTGGTGGATTTTGTTCGGCCCATAATACGAGAAACTCGCATAATTTGAATTCTCCTTGTAAGACGTACTTCACGGTAAATAAAAACATTGGTAAAGAAAAAAGGTTGCCCGAGGATTTCAGACGTACGCTGATCCGAAGAAACGTTTTTCTTGGAACTCGGCCTACATTTTCTTTCCCAATCCACTGGAAAAGAAAATACAGACATGTTTTTGGTGGCTGGTAGAAGAGATCGTCTCGTGTCTTGTAGCTTTACCCATAATTTTGACAGTGTCGTAAAAATTGTCACAAAAAAATCTTAGAAATAACTGGGCCCATTTTTTTCCCCCGCCAATCCGCCCCGCTCCTATTTTTGCTGTCGCAGCCCGTGTTTGGTTATTCAGAGATCTCCCGGTAATTTTATTATCGTTTCGCCGTGTGTTCTCCGGGGTTCTAAGCGTGACTGTCAAAAGATGTACACGAAGTCAAGAGAGTTTGCGCGCGTCTTTCGGCTTGCTTGTTTAGCTGTTGCCAACGTGATCAATCCGGTTTCTAATCCGGTCCCCCACCCTCTCCTCTTCCCTCTCTTAACTACCGCCTCCTCCATACCCAGGAAAAATGTCCCCCCCCCCATCCGACAAATCTGTCTCCCGCGAGCTTTGGCTAAGTGGTAGTGCATTTGGTGACGTAATTTACGTGCTCACCCGTGTCGACAACAGCTGGCACAACAGTCGAATCTGCCATTTGAAAAAGAGAAGAACGCCGCCAGCGCCACCACTGGCGATAGCGTGTACTTAATTATTTTCTATTTGTTTGAAGTAATCTTAACATATTTTTTAAAAGTTTCAATCTCTGTAGTCTATAGGAGTTTATGTACCCTTCTTAGTGCTTCAGCAATGGATATTCAGTACAGCATATCTTCGCGCACCCATGACATGTTGCATCACATGAACCTAATATTTTTTGTCTGTAATAAGCTCAATTGGTCAAGATCGATTTGCGGTGCGACGATACCTGGTTCGATTATCGATGCGGGCTCTCGTTTTCTGAGGTGTTATAGTGAAACCCACTGAGTAAGGGTACATAATATTATGTACTGCTATTTACTACTGAAAGCTTCTACAGACTAGAGTGCAGATGTTGGTAAAATAAAATGTATTTTGTTGTTTGCTCAAGTATTTTGTTATTATTTGTCGAATTATTATATTTTAATTTGCAAGGCTGAATAACCGGACATATAATTTTTGAATTACAATTTCAATATGTATCCACAAGCAGCCTCGGTTGGGGCCTATGGCGGGAGTCGAACGACCAGTTAAGGACAAGATGTGTTTGTCCTATACGAGCAGGCTTTTGATTTGAGACTCGTTACGGTCATTCCACTGACGACATACTCTGGGAAAATTAGAGTTGAAGTACGAGTCGCAACAATGCAGCTCCTCAACCGTGATGAACATCTTGGTTTTTCTCTCTATCCTTCAAAATTCTCTATTCATCTCTATTTTTCAAAATATATCGCCCTACAATATTTAGTAAGTTATACTAGTAAGTTGATTAGATTAGTTTAGGACTGCTTTCTCTTGAACTATTTGTTAAGGGGGTCCACCAGAATTGTCGTTTTAATGTAAAATTAATATTTACAACGGTAGTGATCAAAGGCCTGTTAATCCTTTAAAGGTCAGGCAGTCAGATTATGATACTAGAATTTTGGGCACATTCCAATTTGGGTGCATAATTAATTAGGGAGAAAACATGATAGAACTCAAGAACAATGGTGGTCACCCTGAACATGGTGTTGGAGTTGCACATTTGCGCGCAAAACCTTAACTATTGAGCGTTTTGTATGTGTGTGGGGGGGGGGGGGGTAACAACTTTGATAGAGCTGTCTGAGTCAGCCTATTGCCGAACTACCGAGAGTTGCCATGCCCCCGTTATCCGTTTTATTTAGCGAAACGTTGGAAAACAGTCGATAATTGTTTGTCCTTCCCTGCTTAGACGCGGCGTGTAGTGGATCATTTTCATTCGATATATTTGGAAGGGCTTTGATTCACTACTCTGGTCCAGCTTTGTTCCAAAATGATTTTATAGACTTATTGCCAAAGAGGGAAAAATACAGGTGCTCTAATTGTTAACGCGCGGCTCCATCAGGGAAATAATGGCGTCATTATGCTAGCATTTACGTCGTTTTGTCATTGATGCGTCCACCGAGAAAGCGCAAGTTTCATCAGTCCTCAGGTTTAGTCATTCTTAATTACACTGGAAGCATAGTTCAGCTCGTTTGAGAGTTATGTTCTGCTTAGGATTGGAGGAAATATGCCTTGATTGCATACGCTTTCCTGAAATACAGATCGCGTGGCCGAATGGCATTGAAAGTGGAACGCACCCTATCCAGCACATTTGAAATTCTTGACGAGCGAATTGCCTTTCGTGAACGCGCATAGCGCACGGACTAGTCGATTTTGTTGAATGTCTAGACGCAATCTGATCAAGCATGTTTGGATTAAATAAGCTTGACCAGTGTAACTAGGATATTAAGAAGCGAAACCTGCAATCTTGGATTCGGCCTATCTACAGTAGTACTTCATATTTAACCCTGCAGTCAGTCCCATGATGGAGGGAGAAAGAGAGCTTGTAACGCACCGATAAAGCTTCCACTCACGCTGAGCTGAAAGTACTTCGATAATTGTGGTGAAAACGGGGGTTATCTATTTGGCTCTGCAATTAGTTCCGCCGTTTTGGAGTGATTTAATCGCTCCGTTCTCTCTGGTTCTCTCCACAAATCCCCTTCGCCATCATCAACGCCTCTCTCTCTCTCTTTATCCTCCTCCTCTTCCCACCTCATCAACCCCCCCCCCTTGTGTATCGATCTGTTATATCCCCTTCCTCTCAATGATCACCCATGATGCAACTGTGCACCCTCCACTTCGGTTTCATTTAGTCGTGTCCGTCGTGTATCGGTCAATTAGCTGAATAGTTTCAAATTAAATCCAGCCCTCCTATTACTATTGACCACCTACCCACCCCCCTTGTTTCAAACACCACCCCCTCCCATCGCAAACGATTCTTGTTCTGTCTCATCAACCAACGCAGTCGCCTATTTCCCCCCCCCCCCCCCACCCCACCTTCTGTCGCCGCGCGCAGTTAGTCATTCGTGTGCCCTGTTGATGTATACAAAAGTCGCCTAGCCCCGAGCGGTTGTACTTTGCTGGGGGGTGGTGATACACGAGAATATAGTAGTTTTCAGTTTCGTTTCCAAACAATCAGCGGTATAAACGCCTTGTCCGGCTGCTTGTTTCGAACGCCGTCTAGTGAGCATCTACGTAAATAATATATTTCCTCCGGGGATTTACGTAAACGGTGGCGAGAAAGTAGATACCTATTTATGTTCAAGATGTTTTGAAGATCTCAAGTCGGTCCTCAAAGGCTTCCTCAATTAGTTTCTCGAAGCGGTCGTTCTATTTCTTTTCTTTTTCCCTTTCCGAAAAATTAGTAATTACCCTCTCCGAAGAGAGCCCGGTGTTGGCTTCATTTGTATCGTTGCCCCTGAAATTTCGGACGTAGGCAAACACTCATAGCTTTCAGCTTATGCGGCGCGGACTCTTTGCGAGGGGGGAACAGCCGAGTAAAATGCCTGCTGTGGAAGTCTTCAATGCATTAGTCTGAATACATTTTTCGCACTGTTTGCTGCGCTTGAACACTAGGTGGCGCTCATTTCGTCGAAAATATACGAGTAGTAAAAATGTTTTTTTCTCTTGCGGAAATCACCTATCTTATGTCTTGCAGTCTTGCTAGAGAAATGACCCGGCAGTCCCCGGCATGGTAGCGACATCATCAGCCACTGGATTTATGAATATTTGAAAACTCCATTTTGCGTGTCAAATGTTAGATTCATTTGATGGAAGAGACGTATAACACCAATGTTGATGTCACGTCATGTGTGATACGTCACGGCAATTGCGCCACAATAAATGAATTTTAGATTTGTTTTATGATTCCCAAACATTTGACAATTGAAAAACAAATATTTTCAGAAATAAAAAAAGTCTTTTATTCCTGTCTAATAAGAAACTAATGGCTGGAATTAAATAAAAAGATTTGCAAAATGGGAATCTGATGTGACAGTTGTCATTGTCAGCATTGAGCAGCACTCTCATCGTTACCAGAAGAGACGCCTTATTTGAATTTTTTTGTGAAACGACGAAGATGGTTAAATGCTCAACTTCTATCTCAAGAAATACGCAAAATCGAGATCTGAAATATGCTACATTCATTTGGAAATTTATGGAAATACTTCCAGTCCTAATGTCATTTTGCTGCGTTGAGCCGTTCGTGAGTTATCGCTAAGGCGGACACATATAACAACGTACAATCACAAAGGCAAAATGATAGTATATATATTCAATGTGATTGTGAGGTATCCTTCACGTTACAGGACGACTTTACCAAAGAGGAATTTTAAATTATGTCGAACCAAGCAAAATGGTTGCTACCCTCTCATTATGTGTGTGGATCCGGATAGGCACACTGAAACGCGGCGCAATATCTCCTATACAAATTGCGTGTATCATATGATGTATCCTTTCTCTTTATAAATGGCGGGGCGGAGGGGTTGCGGGGTGTGGTGGATCATCAGCTCATAATTAATGCAGAGCGCTTTTTTGTCGCTCCCTTTGCGCTTTGCATTGCGCCCGGGTATTGTGCGGGGAGCTGAATGCTTGTGTATATGTGCACAGCCATTGAGCGCGCCATCAAATACAAATATTTGTCATTTTTGTGCGTCGCTGCCGGCGACAAACAAAACCGGGAACTCTTGTACGTTTTCAAATAGCGACATCCGGTATCAGCGCTACCTAGCGGGGTGCACTTCAAACAAGACTGGAACTACATCTCTCAGATATTTGTAAAGGTTAGAGATTTTTCAGTCTGTCCAAAATTGCCATTTTGCTGTCTTTTTAGGCAATACTTTAACAGCATTACAAATATCTTAATTGACGTTTTCATGTATTTTTGTAACGACATTTCGCAATTTTTTTGTAACCGAATTTCAAATTCTTCTTTCGTTTTGTTAAAAGGCATGAATCGCCTTCATCAGAGGCTTATTCGCGCGTTTCAACGTGGTCTGTCCCAATTCCCTATATTGTGTGTATTAGGACAGTATTCATTGATTGAGGATTTTAAAATATCACGAGAATATGCGAAAATCGCAACGTTCTATTTACAGAGAAACTTATTACTCGTTTATTGGGTATTTTCCACGAGACAATTACCGACGACGTCGCTTTAGGGGTACTTGACGCCGAACGGTAGAAAGTGTTTGACAGAGCCGCAGGGAAACTAATATTAGGCCGACAAGTGTATTGTTTCATCAATAACGGATCTCCAAGATTGTCTCTGGTCCATTCAATAGGGCTAAATAAAAATGTATTTTTGTAGGATATCTTTTTACTTCTTCCTCCTTTCATCTTGTTATTTTTTTCTCTTTGCTTTCTGTTCATCTTTGCCAACAGTCTTCAGATGGTCGTAACATCTTCCGTTTGCTGCTTTCATTTCAAGACGGTTTTCTCATAAAGCTTGTATTTGTCGAGTCAGTATTGCCTGTGCTGAATGAAATTATTTTTCTATTGGTCGACCAAGGTTGAAATCGAACTATATATAAATTAACTGTTCGACTTACGATACACTTACGAGTATATTGTTGCTACAGATCCTATATCGATCCCCGCACCGGTCTTGCATAACATCAAGTTGCTCTTCATGCATTTTTTATACTGATGACTATCGTTTTCATTAACCTCAGCTAAACCTTATAGAATAAATGTTATGTGATGGATGGTCAATAAACAATATTCCTGTAAAAACTCCAATCGGCCTACCCACGCACCTCATGAGCCGCTTTGACTTGGTGCCTCAGGAAGTTCCATCCGGTCAGTAATCAGTATTTTAACCTAAACAAATATAATAGTCATGAGGATATGATTTAAATCTGAAATGGTGAATTCGGGACAGCACCTAGAGCACTGGGCCGGAAATCCAGTGGTCCGTGGTTCAACTCCTGGTCTGCGCGAAACTCTATTTTTTGCAATTACCAGTTCTAATTAAATAATAGTAAAATATTATAAAAGCGAAATTGCCACTCGGTTCGTCTTCTTCATTCGGTGCTGTCCCGAATCCACCATTTCAGATTTAAATATAATAGTGTCAAAAATGTGATCAGTACAATATTAAAAAAATTGGTTACCGCCTCTCTTGACGTCGAATGGAGGAAACTCCAGACCATCAATGGACCTACATCTGACTACAGACTACAGACTGAGTTAGCAAGTGTCGAGTTGAAAGTCGACCTTAATGAAGAGTCCCTTCCCCCCTCACTCCCTCCCCAGTGATTTTCCCGCTGGATATTTAAAATATAAAAAAGAAAAGGCTGTAGGGGACGATAGATTAGATTGCGGATTGTTTAAGTGAGGGAACAACAGATTTTGGGGTGGGTTTTAATGTGGTTGCCCGGGCGGAACGTTCGATGGTAGATTTGAGTGAAGGGGAGGGGGGGGGCGTTGATTTTCGGCAAGGAGCAACGCAATTTTTAATCCGCCCCCACTTTTATTCCTCCTGGGGGTGGATTGAGGGAGGAGGCGAGTAGGAGGAGTCCCACTCGGTTGCCTTTTTCAGACAACAAAAGGAGTTGCCGTCTATCTTGAATGGATGTCGAGTGACTGACACATGGCGTTTTGTACACAGTCGTCGGTAACTTGAACACTGACCTCGTTGTTACATTGGTCTGTTTAAATCGGCTGCGCACCAGTCCACGCCAAATCGTCGAGCCCAATTTTGTGCCCACATTTTTTTCTTCGTTTATTTTTCCTCAACGGTTGGGGGGGGAACAGATTTCACCTTCATTTCCGGCGAATGGAGCAAGGTGATAAGTGATAACCAAATGATAATTATCAAATACATATATAATATTGCCGCAAAATTGAGCATAGACCATTTGTTTCGTTCATCTGCTTGATTTTAATTGTAAATTTGTGATTTTATTTGTTGGATATTTTTAATTGGTTGTTTTGAACTTTTAAAAGTATTTAAAAAAAATCCAGGTCGCCACGTTTCAAAAACAACGCCTCTAGTGTTATTTTTCTCAAGCAGATGCGGAAGCTCAGTTCTAGACCATTGATTATCGAAGGTACCGTCTAACTTGGACTCTGGATTCTGCGGATTCTCGTTAGATGGATTCACGAACTGCCGCCTAATTTTTCTTTTCTTTTGAGCTGGATCAAGTTGACCAACTGCTCTAAATTTGGTATATCTCAACCGTTGTTGAACACGTACATACGAGACGTAACACGGGGTTTAGCCTACCGTTGCTATTTTTCGTACTATTCTGCTGCAGTAGGACATTTTTGAGGATGCTGTTCAATATGCTTCGAAATTAGCAAAATTGATAATTAGCCTTCTTAAAATATTCGAAATATACTTCAATGTATTGCAATTTGTACGACTCGTCGCTACTGGCTGTGGCTCGGCGGTCCCGGGTTCGATTCCCGGCGCGGGCTCTCGAAAGTTTCGTTCCCCCTCGCACAGTGCCTAAGCACTATGAGGGGGACGTAAGGCCTGTAGTGCGGTTGACTACAGTTGATAGAAAAAAAAAATATATATATATATATTTTCTGATCTTTGGAGGCTTTGGAAGACATTTGAGATCAGAATCAGCATCTGCCATGAACTCCATTGTCGAGAGGTGGTAATTTGGCTTCGAAATTAACCTACGTCATTATGGGCGCGTTTAGAAACTCGCTGCAGCATCATGGATACAAAGCGCGAACATTTACGTTTTTTTAGTAGCATCAGAACCTTTTCAGGCGACTTCAAAAACAATCGAGTACGTGTGTGGAGATTAGACGCGGCTTGCGATCGTGAATATGTGGACAGTTGGCCTCGAGAGTCAAAATGAAGGATTTAAAGTGGGAGGAAGAGGGGAAATGGGGGTATTTAAGCCCTGATCTATTGAATATCTAGCCTGAGGGATATAAGGGTGACGTGAGAGGAACCACACTCACAGTTCACTTAACGATCGAATGCTGACCTAATGGTTAGTGATTGGGACGTTCGTACTGACGATGCACCAGACTGATGAAACTGGCGCGGAATACAGAATATCTGTATGTTGTCTGAGATCCATGCAGCGAAATATTGTCCCCCGCAGTCGCTTTCGAATAGTCCCCGAAATTTTTCGGAGGAGGCTTCAGAGAGATGCGCTCTCGAATGCAGTAAATTGGTCCTGCAATTATTCGTGCTGCTGTAAGGCAAATATGCTGAACCGTAATTTTTTGTTCTCTCTTCTCCCTGAATCTGTATGAAAGCAAACCAGATTCACCGGAAAACGCTTGTTACGTTCACTTTTCAAATTGTCGGTTGATGCACATAGAGACGAGGAACAAATGTAATGCGTCGTCGATATACGAAAATTTGGAGCAACGACATAATGGATATCATATACAGAATTTTGCCATGGAACGGCGGCGCACTTGTAAAACATATACGAATTGCTTCCTCAATTATGTTGCGCTCCAATCCGGCTGCTGCGCGCGATTGCTTTATGTAGACAACTATTTGCGAAAATAATTTGTATTTGGGACACGATTTAGATCGATTGGCCAAGACTGTTGATAAACTGCGTGGCCATTAGCGGCCATGTTACGAGAATAAAATCGGATATTCCGACGTTCAAATTAAATTACATTAACCGTTATATGTTTTTCAGTTAGCACTGTACTTGGTCGTTATGTTTATCATTCTGTAGTCGGCTCTCGTGTGACCATCTGGCAGAGGGAAGGAATCCTAAATTTCAATTAATGGTTTCCTTAGTTTTAACGCTTTCAAATATTTGCAGTATTATCTCACAAAATGGATGATCTGCGTTCTTAACGGATAATCTGAAAAACGTACAGTATACAGAGTATGTTTTTACTCACTTAGTATCATTCAACTTTTGTTTGTGTACTGTTGATAAACATAGCGAAAAAAGCATCACAGGTGGTGGTGGGACGAGTCTGTCTTTTGTCTACGCTTTATGTCATCGATTGTGGCCACTTTATCCGTTGCTCACCAGAGGGTGTCGTGATCTTACACGAGAACTAGTGGAACACCCCCTGGTGACCAAATTGATAGACTACCGTAGTTGCCCGATACGCTCGCTTAAAACGGGTCGTTGCCACCCACGACAAATGCCAAAAGTATTTAAAAATGGCTGAGCCGACCGTGATTTACTTACAGCAACAGATACGCAATGAACCTAACCAAACTCAACATAAACATACCTATGGCTCGTCCTACGTCCTTCACGCACAAAAAAATCCTATTATTTAGTGCAGCGGCGTTACCTTTGCTTTGAATATTCAGGAGGGAGTAAAAAAAGGACGGCACAACCACTTTGCAATCGTTGAACATTGTATGGTAGACCGTTAGCGTGCGTGGTTCGACCATACTTTAAAGTACTTACTTGAGAAATGTGAATTACAATTTGAGATTGAGACAAACGTGCTCTCGAGACATTGAAAAAAATAAGCGTGAACAAAAAATTACTGCGCAGACTTTACTTTAGGATACTTACAGATTAGCTTACTTACAGATTACCTTACTAAAGTCTGGGCAGTAATTTTTTGTTCACGCTTATTTTTTTCAATGACTAAACGCAAACCTTCTTAGGTTAAGTATGCTTGACCAGTGTAACTAGGCTATCAGGGGTACAACGTCGCGAACTTTTTTTTTTGTCCGGGCGTCAATTCTTTTGTGTTTAGATGACTATTTCAATTTCGTTGGAATTAATTCTGAGGAATTACAAACACCAATATATTTTACTAATCCTGAGCCCCTGCGACACTCGTGAAACTGGAAAGCCTCGAGTATTGAATTGTCCTCCTATTTTGGGGGAGCCAGCCCGGCGGCCGAAAACGCAGCGCACCGGTCGCGGCTTGGGCCACCTCGACGCCGACCGCCACACAAAAGACCTATTCGCGGATGCGGGCTCGTCATGTGAGACCGCCCGCCGGGAAAGTGGAGAGACCGCGGCGGCGGCGCGCGCTCAACGGGAAATCGGTGCTCGTGCGACCGCGAAATAATTTCCGCGTACGCGCACTGACTAGCTCTCTCCATGCCGCGCTTTAGACTAAATGCTTTTGACAGTTTTGCTTACGTGGTCCTTCTGTAGAATCTGGCATCATCTGGGTGTACATTCTGGTGTCTATCGAATTTTGAACTTGAAATCGCGTCGCAGGAATAAATGAATTAAAAATTAATTCGTATCATTGAGCCTCGAAGTTCAACGTTGACATCGACGTCGAATTTGTCCCTCACACTTTCGCGTTAAAATGTGGCGGTAACAATGTCGGTTTGAGAATTCGAAAACAAGTTTGTAAAATCTATGGATAAACTCGTTGTACAGCTTTTGAATTTGTTCCTCGTTCTTTTGCTGTGAAAAGGTTAACGATCGAGTTTGTCAACTCTTAAGATTGCATATTTGATGATTTTCTATTATTTTATTTTTTTGTTATACTGAATTGAGACATTCTCTGACTAACTATTAGTTTATTTTTGGTTTCCGTAACAACATTATTATTATGTTAGCATTATTATACTATGTTGTAAAATTCTACAGCACGATGTCGTATCGTTACCTTTAATCGTCGAGCACCCACACATTGCTTCCGCAATAGGGTGCTCGTAGTACTTCATAAGGTCTTGGTGGAATTCCATAGTCGTTAATATATTCTTCTTCATCTAGTTTTGTGAATACGTGCCTTATTGATTTGGAAATTTAAAAAATAAAAAATAAATTCAGAATGAGCTTAAGTAAAATTGATGAAATTATACCATAACCTGATGAAATTATACCATAACCTGATGAAATTATACGATATAATCACTGAGATTTGTGGAAGTAAAATAAAACACTTC
>JAQGBY010003979.1:0-17765 GCA_034698785.1 Mycogona germanica | reverse complement strand
TTTTATTATGTTTTATTGAAAATAGAGATCTGAAATTCCGTCGCTAGCGAGTTATGATGGTGTACTTACGGTATGTTTATTTTTATGCGATTTCATTGGGCCGTTCGGCAAAAAACCTCTGAACACGAAAATACAATTCTTTGTTTTATAATATAGGATTATATTGCTAATACGGTATATTTTCTTTTGTCATCAAAAATTAATTTTACCCATGACCTTTAGGTTTGTCTTAAAAATCGCAGCCGCGCTTCATTAAACCGAACTTTGTGAAATTTCTTACAACCACGTCGAATTGTCATTTGTCTCCGTATGCAATGATTTTCCAATGTCACGGTTCATTTATAGCGTACGAGTACACATCTCTTCCTTTTTCGTTTTAAGTTTTTGGCCTTTCCCGAAAATTAAAAGATTTTCCAGTCGTCTCATTTAACATGAGCAAACACTTGTGGGGACATTCATTGTACACGTACATGTACATTCACCAATCGGATTTGGTAGCCTGTTGGGAATTTGGGAGGACAGTAAGCGCACAATGTTCATTTAACCAAACCCAAGTCTGAACATTATTGACGTTATTAGACTTTCGGCACTCACTGCTGGTAATCATAACAGCCGCGCCAACTTCTCCTCCCCCCTTGTTTGCCTTCGATTAGGCCTACTTAGTTTCCATGGCTACGCGCTACACCTTTCATCAACCATTACGTTTGGACGGATATGGCAAAGGCGTTTCAGGCTGTATAAGGCTTAGCCAGTCTTCGGGGAATATATGCTTGACTTGGGCGTGAGGTAATTTGCCAATACGATAGTCGACGCGTTCATAAGCCATTCTTAAACGAATGAACATTCGAGTCAATCTGCTTCGTACTCACTCAAATAACTGCTTTTGACTGCAGTCGTCGTCTTTTCGTCGTATGATGCAAATGCCTAAGTGCCCGCACACCATGTGTCCTCTCGGCGCAACGTCCGCACAACCTATCGTAAGCACAGAGTGAATGCTAATTAAATTCTACCGATTCATAGCATTCAATAAAACAGGTAATTTTACATGTTAGATTTGTCGTAATATCAGCCGAGTATGGCCTAATGGTCATCTCTATTGAAATTAATTCACTAACTTGTTTAATCGTGGTAAGTTCGTTTTCGACAGATAATACAGAGTTGTAGGTATTCATGCTGTTAGCACCTTACATTGGTTAGTTGGGTTAACATGGACGTAGTTCTCCACTCGTCTTGCTTATCTATCGCACTTCTGACTGTGATATATTGGTAATCGTCCTACCCTTTAGCTAGTAAGTACCCAGACTGGAGTAGAACAGGAATGGTCGTGTCTCTCAATTGTTCTATTCAGTTTCGATTGTCTAGGCAAAATGGCGAGGCAAAATCGCGGCTAAAGTGATGTTGCCACTTGAACTGCTAAACAACCCAAATCAGTCGCAGCCACCAGCATGTGTGCCTTATGAGGCGCAAAAACGTCCCAGAAACAATACCCGAGATGGCGGCACCCATTTCCAAGAAAATGGCTTTTTATACTGGAGATTTTCGGCTAGCCACCCTCTGCCACTGCCGAGGGGTGGTGGCGCGACGTAATAATGGTGAAAAATAACGGATCTAATCTCGTTGCAGCACTCTAGAAATGTAAGTCGTTTCTCCAACGCCCGCTCACGCACTTTCCACCGACCCCCTAAAACCATCTTGTGGCGATCAAACAGTTTCCTATATGGCTTCTTACACTTGGAGTCATTGGGATCACCCCGACTGACTCATTGTTGAGTGTTGACCCATTTGTAATTCGGGTTATTGGGCAGCGATGGGCGTTAATTGTCTCCTAAAGACGTTTGGGGTGCGCGTTTGCTGCTGATGGAATGTAAAAGCTTTTGGCGCGGACTTTGTTTACCCAAATGTTGGTCGTTCTTCTATTTTTCTGTCCATTGGACACAAGTTATACAGGGATTAAGCCTCACACAAACTGCAAAAAAAGAAGTAATCAGAAATCAGAAATAGAATAAATTTGGTGATCGATATTTAGATTATCTAAATGTGTAAATAATGATAACTTGAGCATTCATCTAACATCTGTCAAATTGCCTGCATCCTTGAATTTAAGGAATTTCAAAAGGAAATAATGTTGGATCTGTGACTTTTTTCTGGCAATATGAAAAATCTTAACCACAACGATAATACAGCTTTATTGTTCGCCTAATTTAGTAGAGCTAAAACAAACTATTACATTTGGTATTGCATTAATTAGACCTCATCCATTACAATTTTCCAAAACATTTTGTTACTCAAATTTATTATCTTCAACTAAGTTAATTAAATCGATTTTTTATGTTAATTTTCAATATTAATATTATTCTTTTAATTCATATTTCATATTTTCTTTCGTCCCGCCTTGACCTCATGTCGCTAATGTTCAATTTTTAGAGTGCCAAAGGCAAATGAAGTATCTCAAAGGAATAGAAAAGGAGCCACATCTTTTAATAGGTTGCCGGTGAAGATTAAGAGACAACAAACCATACAAATTTTCCTTTAAAGCTTGCCTGACGATATATGCTAAATCGCACTTTTGGATGCTTTCAGATTAATTATTCCATCCTTGTACCGCCTTCTGGCCAATTTATAAAAATATGTTGGCATACAAGAATACAAAGTGTTATGCAAAATGTAACATGTCCATGAAGCTACAAGCTCATTTTAATATTCATTGCTGTTTGCATTAAACCATTATAGTATTTTTGATAATTTTTAATTTGAAAGACTCAATTACGCTCAAAGGTGCTTAGATAATTTGGTTAAAGTTCGTTTTACCTCTTCCGTTATTTTTGCTTTTAACTATTTTCATAATTTTGTTTGGGTTCTTCCAAAATTATTTAGTTAGGGTTTGTCTGAAAGTTTCGACGTTAAATTATTTATTGATTGTGTCACCCTATTCATCTTCATTTCAAATTTATTGGTATTTTTTTTGTGAGCAACAGCGATACAGTTTAATGTGCTAGACTTGTGGGGTAACCTAAATAAACAGAGAAAAAAGAATAGAATAATAACTAAAATATACCGAAAAGAAAGTAGTAAAATTGTGGCCACGCGTCAGGCAGTAAAATGCCACTCAGTGCTGCGCACATTCACGTAGAAAAATCTCCGCAAAAATACTGGTTGGAGACCGAAAGAGGCTTGGGGGGAAAAAATATCTCCCCGCACCCATATATAAGTTGAGCTTTCCAAGCGTTTATGACCCTCCTTACTTTTGACAATGATCTAATGGAATGTCTCCTTGTCACCCTGGGTGGGACGAATGGCAATGAACTACTAAAGAACATAAAATAGGGATCGTGATTTTTGATGAGTGTTTGAAGAGCGCTCAGACGCACGATCGTAGCTCCCTCTAGCTATAACAAGAACAGAAGATGGCTCCCATAGAACGATGCTGTTGTTCTAACTGAACAAGTTAGAACAACATTCAACAAGTTAGAACAGCGATTCAAATAATTGTGTTTGGTTTATTTTGCATTTGATTTTGAGAAAATACGATTAATGAATCAACACGCAAAAAATATCATTGAACTTTTGTTGTATGCGCTAATAAACGTCATAAAGAAAAGTAAAATAGATTTTTTTAAGTCACTTCCATTATAATTATTGTGCTACCATTCAAGTGACGTCAACGTGACTTTGGAACCAGACAAGGAAATAATAATTTCGGGTGTATCATTTGTATGACCAACACCAAACCCAAAATGTATACAGACCTCACATATCGGCCGTAAATTATACCAAAAACATCGACAATGGCGATCGTCATATTCGAGGTCACATTACTCTCGTTCACCGAAATAGCTGCTCCAATGCGTTCGCAAATGTTGTTAGCGCCAGATGGAAAACGATTCCAAGATGGAAGTGCCCCCAACTAAGCGTCTTGTTGACAACCGCAAAAGAACTGCGGCGAATATACTTGCTCAGTGCCAGTCAAGTGTCATTGTCACCCTCAACCGGAGAATGTAATGCAGAGTTTCGTTTCATTACCGCCTAGCTAGGGCATCTAAACTCAGTACCCCCCTTGGTTGAATTAGATTATAGCACATAGACTTTTTCATAAAAAAAGCTACGGCTACTAAGTCTTGGAATGAGGATGTACTTGCGGGTTAGATTGGAAGGATAAATCGTCCAGACGAAATCGCTAGGGGATTTCCGAAAGAAAATGTTAAGGGGAAGGGATAAGGGGTTTATGGATTTATCAAGCGAAGGAAATTAATGTTTGGAGTTTCCCAATACTTCTGCTCAAGGCACATTGGTCATTGTCCCAGTGCACCCTAGTTAAGAAATGTTGGGTGCAAGTACGATCTTGACATTGACAAGTGAAGTGGAAACGAGACGGGGTATAGAGGGGAGGATATAGCTCTGAACTTAAAGAGAAGGGGGAGAATTTCTGTGACGGCTGGAGAGATATCAAGGAGAGGGGAAAATACTCGTAGGAAAACCCAAGACGGAATAAGTGAAAATACGCGGCTTGTGCTGGCGTTTCCAGTCACATTTGCTGGCGAAATCTCTAATAACGGTGCTGTGTTGAGGTCAGAAGAGAAGGGAAACGCCCATATATGGGGAAAATGGCTTTTGTTGAGGAGAATATTTTGCTAGCCATCTCGCGTGCCGAGAACAATAACAAGTATGGGAAAAGCGGCTGCACAAGTTGCTATTCATTGCTAATGCGGTGAGGCCGATGGTATGCGACTCTCTGAGTACAACAGAAATTGTCATCCTGAGACCCAAAACCATACACATTTTCTTGGTTTGTTATTTTAATTGTCCTCAATGGGCTCCTTCCACGTTACTGTCATCTATGTGCATGTATGTCCGATGGGACCAAGTCGGAGTCTGAGTCGAACACCTTGATCCATCCAATATTGACACCAGCAGGAAAGAACAGCGAAGTCATCATTTCATTTGCTCATCAATTAAAATGTGAACATTCAAAATAACGTTGGAGAACTTGTGGCAAACCCCTATCTTGTTGAAATGAGATAGAATCCCTAAATTATTAACTGGACGATTAAATAAGTCAATGGGTTTCGTTTATTCACGGATTGTAACTGTGTTTATGGATTTTCGTCGAACAATTTCTGGTACATGATTTTTGTTTGGTCCACGGTTGGACTTTGGGTCTCAGGAGGTTCGGGTCCGCATCCTCACGCAGAATGAGTGAATCGCGGAACGCTCCGTGGAACAACCGTCATCTACACACGATCACTTGCATCTTTGGAGTCAGGTTAGAACTGTATTATAGAGCGAACGGCAGCTTGATGGGGCGTTAGAGATGAATTTAATGATCTATAAAAAAGAAAATACACAGATAAGCGAAATTAGGAGAAAGGTGTTAGGCACAGTGAGTCACTATAGACGCTTGTACATGTAGCATTCGAGGCTACTACCATATCTTGTCCAACTAAATAAGCAATATTTAGAATAACCGAGAGCTACATACAGCACATTCATTGTGACGATCTTTTTGTACGATGTGAAAGATGTTCCTCTTCTATACACGTAATGTACTTGTACATGAAAAACAAAAAGGTTGTACCAGAGAGAGAGAGTATAGGAATGAGTTTGTAAGAGAACTGATCTCGACTCCCCGCCATAGGCCGGCCTTTTTTGGGCTATTTAAGGGTATATATTGTAATTGCAATATTCAGGAATTTCATTCTGGTTATAGTAACCAAATTGCTCCTTCGTTCCGACAGCAACGAATGCAACAATCACTGCAAACCTATTATTTAATTTAAAATACAACTACGCATTTGAAACTCTTTTTTGAAGCTCCTGTGAAAGTTTTGATTCATTCAATCCATGCTACAATGCTGATCATTTAAAAATTTAAAACACGTTTCTTTACGGTCTTTCGAAATTATGATACCAAGTAGACTTAGCTCTTGATTTGATTACTCTGCAACGCAATTCACTTGAAGCGCGCTCGTGTGATGTCACTTCGCATTTTAGCCCGACTTTCTGTCGAGAACACAGTGTAACGACACCGCTTTACGAGTACACTAAATTATAATTAAATAAATTGTACTGTCTGCGCAATAAAGTGCAGATAATGGCAACAATGGGTTTGGGGAAAGTTTAACAAACAGACCTACGGGGAATGGAAAAGTCGTCGCTCGGAGCGTTCGAGAACGAGAGAGAGGGCACTACGCCTGCCTGGAGTCTCTCCCCAGTCGCCAGATCGCCTAGAAATTCACGGAAATTCGAAATTCACTCGCCGAAAAGGACCAGTCGCGCAACAGCGTACCTCGCGGTAATTATTGTCAACTGTGTCACGAAGCCACGTCACGAGATCGTTTTATTCCGATCGGGCAGCGACACTGCCGCCAGAGTATTACCCATTTCTTCGTCACTGCCTCACAAGTAGTAACATTGATTCCCGCTAGGATCGTTTTGCACGACGAGTACACGCACCGCGCCGGCGATATTTTCTAAAATGGCATTAGCGTGCTAGACTGCGCTTGATTGTGCATTTGGTTAGACCCTTGTCACTTGGGTCGTTTCTCACTCTCAAGACCGCCATAGAATTTCAGATTTTCTTCCACTCACCAATTGCGAGGGCGAACGAAGCGCCACCTGGTTTTCACAGTGTAGCCCCTGCGGAGATCAAATGATGCGCGCAGATTCAAGCAGCGACTGGACCAAACCTGAAATCCTAGTACAAGAAAGCTCTAGAAAATCTAATCCGATTCGGCGCAGGTCTTGGAAATAAATACTACTCGTACGACTCGTCGTAGCCCAGTTGGTTAAGCTACTGACTGTGGTTTCGGCGGTCCCGGGTTCGATTCCCGGAGCGGGCTCTCGGAAATTTCGATCCCGGGGTACTGGTCGTTCCCCTCACATAGTGCTTTAGTACCAAGAGGGGACGTAAGGCCTGTAGTGCGGTTGACTACAGTTGATAAAAAAAAAAAAAAAAAAAAAAAATCAAGCTATTGACATTCCAGTTTCTCGGCGCAAGTGGGCCACTTTCCTTAATTGTTCTATTTCATGGTGTATGTTAATCTTACAGTGTCAGTTACAGTTACAGCTTGTCAACTGATAATGGATTCCAAGAATCCTCGCTACGGCATCGATCGAAATGAAATGAAATGTAACGTACTGGGCAGACAATGATATTAATTTATTTGACAAGGTAACTCAAAATCGGCTCAAATGTTTTCTTAGAAGACAAATCGATTCTATTAGGTAATCGTATATTTTTATTAGTGTAGTAATATTTCCCTATACCAACATCAAATAAAAATAATTAAATAGGCCTTCTTTTCATATGAACAAGTGGTTATTAGTTTAGTCTTTCGATAGTGCCGTTTCTCATTCCAATTATTCTACTTGAGCATACGGTGTTGAAACGACTGTTTCGTGTAGACCTTTGATTGAGGAACATTTTTATTCCTTCTAAGTGGAAATATGCATTGGAGCGTAATTGAACACGGCCATTAATATGTGTCGACTGCACTTCTCTCTATATGGTGGTTCACGCAGATGTGCTGTGAGTGCGCTGTAAACTCTTACAAATTAATTGCCTGCATTCTTAATTACCAAATGATTCTCTAACATCAACAGGATACTGCCTCATGTGTGTTGAACATTTTGCAGACGCACTCTATGTTATTAGTGGGCAGCGGAATTAGGAGAGACAAATTCTTAATTGCAAATCAAAAATTATACAATCGGTTTATGCCACTTTCATTATAATTATGAAACTTTAAATGTCTTGTAAAATATTCAAGAGTACGTATTTTTTAAATTTTAAATTCGATCAACGATCTGTTGTTTCAGAAGTCTATCCGATTACTGGTGATTCGAAAAATCCGTTAACTGATGTCACCTACCTAATGGTACTCCATAATGAAAATATTTACAGTATAGAAACAGAAGAAGGATTTCGATTTTTCGATGACCATGCTGAAGTCATAATTAGTTTCATTTTTAATAAAAACAATATTTTTTCGCCCTTTTCTCCGGTCAGAATTCTCAAGACCTGTCACTGAGTGAGCCAAGTAACGAACACCCGACAGACGACACCACAATTTTAATAAATACGTTTATGTATGTCATGCGATGCAAATGTGTAATATGGCCGAGATTAGCAAGATGCATACCATCACACCAATGTTTAGGCTCAGCTTTCTCGGCGTTAATTAGATTTGTGCGTGTGTGGCGGCAGACTACGGGGAGCTAGAAGCAGGCTCCACTCCGTTCCTCGGGAGAGGGTAGGCAACATTCTTTGTGCTGATTAGGGGGGGGGATGGGACTGAGAGAGGGAACGGGAGCGGGAGATGGGGATGGGGAGGCGAGCCAGACCCTTCCCCATCGCAGCTCCTCTGACGTGAATGTATTCATTTTTAATGAACTCGGATCTGATGATGAGTTGTTTAGAAACCGGCATTACAGAATGGTTCCTGTCTAGTGTTTTCGTAGCGCTCGTGAGAGCCGACACACTGAGTTTGTGCGAAGAAGCTGGGACTATGGGATGGGATGGGATGGGGTATGAATGTCCTTGTTGTATTGGGTGCAGCAGAATTACGCCACACCATTTTGTTGTCAAGAAAATAGGTATCACATTAAACGATTTATTGATTTTTTAAAAACGAAACGTCAGTAGAAAACGATAGTCGAACTTGAATTCTGAAAACACATTCGTATAATAGAGTTGCAATGAACGAAAGATGGGGCTGAGTGGCAGACAGAATTCACAGGTCATTGCTACACGGGTCATTAGTCCTTTCCCGCTTATCCGCACTGCCCATGAGCCGCACTGTGTGTTGAGTTCTTACTATTAATTTACATAAAATATTGTCCACCCAGGCTCGATTCTGGTTTCGATTCTGGCCGACATCTTCGGAATTTTTCGGGCGAGAGAAATTCCTTTACACGTTTCTTTCGGAATAGAATCATGACCCGTACCTGAACGATATCGGGACGTTAACAAAATTTCCAGGCCGCCTGCCTGGGGGGGGGGGGGTTCAAGATGCTAAACCAAGGGTGAATTTGTGAAGGGTGAAATGTATTAACAAACATTTAAAAAAATTGGCAGCCCAAACCTCTGAAGGATGATTCTTGCTCGATTGCAGCCATCTCATTGGTCAACTGTATTTAAGACCTTGCGTGTATTGTTATACCAGAGGATATTTTTATCTAGAGTATTTACATGTGTTACTGATTGTAGGCGTGATTCTGAATCAGATATTCATCTCGACAGATGACCATTATGGTGTACCGTCGACCAAGGATGATCACCCGCGGATGATGCGTCGGAAAAGACGGCAGTTTCTGCTGCAATGCTGGTGGCGCCAACATATACCTCATTCGAATTGGCGTTCGTTGTATTCGCGTGTTGAACAGAGCTTGCCTCGATAAACTTGCTAATCGCGTGTATTCGTTTCTCGTCGAAAACTCACCGCACGCACAAGCCAGAAACAAGAAGATTGGATAGAGATGTTCCTTATTTTTCCACGCACGCATTATCTTCTCTCAAACAATTCTTTATTAGATCAAGTGAAGCGAAGTCAAATCTACATGCGAATCTTGCGGCTATTGAGGTACACGCACACACACCAAAGCGTTATCTGTAAACAGAAAGCTGGCGAACAACACAATGGGCGTCTCGATGCAGAGCGCTCCTGGATACATCGCATTTCACCTCTTGCCGGATTTCTCTGCCAACTAATTGGATTGTTGAGCACCCGCCAAGAAGTATTGTTCGAGTTCGAACCGTAATCCCCAACATGGACATATTACTATTTTTATCGTTTTCCATGTGCCACGTTCAAACCAAAACTTTTAAAGAGATAAGATATAAAATAATCAATTTTAATATTCATCGATTCGCTTCTTAGGGCTAATCATTCGCTTTACATATATCACGAAAATGGTTTAACACTAGATTTCTTACGATTATGATTCATACAATTCAAACGATCATACGACACTCAATTACGATACGCGTTTAACGTCTGTGAAATTTAAACAGTTTGTCAAAATGTTATCAGTTGATGATATCGCTAGAGCTGATATTAAAAAAGCAAATTTATATGCAGTCAAATTTCAGCAGATTTATTAGAAACGAAACTAGAGATTGATTTATGTTGTTTTACTCGTATTTTTATTCGGTGATCTATCGGATTTAACAGTTTTTTATTATTATTTCCCAATCAACTGTAGTCAACCACACTACAGGCGTTACGTCCCCTCATGGTGCTAGGCACTGTGCAAGGGGAACGACCAGTAACCCCAGGGGATCGAAATTTTCGAGAGCCCGCGCTGGGAATCGAACCCGGGACCGCCGAGCCACAGTCAATCGCTAAACCAACTGCGTGCGCCACGACGAGTCCAATAAATCAAAAGTCATTGAAAGATTTGCTTTATTATTTGAAAATTAACACATGAACATTGTATGAGTTTATAAAAATGCAGACATTTTCATCACAAGCAAAAGATGAACAACCTAACTTATCGTTTTTCTCAGGCGGAGAGGGAACCCTTTAATGCACCAAATCTCATGCGATCCGACCACGTCTCAAAAGCTCCCCCTGAAACTTGCCCGCATTGCACTCATTCATGGACGTGACTTACTTTTTGAAAAATAACTTTTAGAATATAAAATTGCAACCACCCTTCATCCTACTGCGATGGCGAATATATTTATGAATGTTAAGTAGACACTTTCTAATAGAATGAACTCGTTCAAAATCAGTTTCTGAAATCAATACAACGTCTATTTAATATTTTAGACCGACTTTTAGCGACGGTATTTAGTTTTCTTTGGGAATGCGCAGGGTTATAAGTTAAAAGTGAGGAAGCCCGTCATAAGGACTGTCGAAACCGGAAACGAATATCACAATGAAAAAATAAAAATAAACTGTATGTTTAGAAGGTCCACTACTTCCCAAACCTCTCACACCTGGGTCGGTGCCACACGCGATTAATGCCAACTACGATAACGGTCAAGCGCGAAATATTCACATATTCGAAATGCAAACCAAACTCAATATATACATGCCTTAACTCGCCAGTCGGTAATGCGACTGATGGTGCTCCACAGTCCAGGGTTTGATTTCCTGTGCGGCTCTCAATTATTCGATCCCGGGGTTCTGGTGAAAATGTGCCCCTCTCATAGTGCCTAAGTACAGAAAAATCCTGTAGTAACCACAGTAAATTTTATAAACCTGAAAGGTATTATCCTGAAGGGATTTTTCTTCAGTTCTACACAAAATGGCCACAATTGCTAATTATTATATAGGATAATTGATATAATCAACAAAACTAATATCTAGTACAAACTTAAAGCAAATTGTAACTATTTTTTATATTTTAAGGTCAAGATTTATATTGTTTCGTGATTCATTCTATATTTTTCTTTGTGTCGTAATAAGATACAATATTTTTTTTAAAAAATAATTTAAACGAGATATCATTACAAATACGATTGTTAATCAAATCAAACATTTAATATTTAGGGTATACCAGTAAGGCAAAATTGCATTAGAATGTCAAAGTGTTATTACGACGGTCTGGCAGAGAAGACATCAATAAATTATAACACCATCGTGAATGTTCATTGTAAGAAATTAGCATCGAAGTGGTCCACAGACATTCTTAATAAAATCGCCTCTGGCCGTTTTGCACTACAATGCTTATTCAATTGATAAAATCATTTGTCTGTATTCGTCGAGACAAGGCTTGTGCGTGTGTGCCGGGCAAAACTCGAATTGGCCTTTAGCTTTGCATCTAGCGTAATTAAACTCGAGTAATTATTCGTGAATATGCTTAGTGGCCCATTTCATGTTGGCGTTTCTAATAATTACGTTTTGACGAATTTAATCATTGATTGCCGGAAACAATGTCATTAGTGAAGACATGCACCAAGTTATGTTTTGAGAGGAGCGCAAATTGGATGAATTGTTTTCAATTACTCCCACCTCCGAGCAGAGTCTCGAAGGAGTTTGGGCCACAAGCGAAATGCACTGTGTTCATTTCCTCACCTCTTTCTTCTCTTTGTTCTTTATGTTTCTACTAGCTCTGCTCTGTGTGTGTATGTGTTAAATTGGATGATTTGATTATTGCCAAATTTTACAAGATATTCGCTACAGGAAACTCAAGACCGCTGTGACTTAATTCTAGTGAGCGATCACATTAGTTTAAAAAATCGATATAACTGTTGACCAAGTTCTGAATGGTCATTAGCCATTTGCAAATCGACAGTCGTGTTGTGTACTAGCAGTGGACACATTACTGGGACAGCTGTGTTTAATCGAAAATTTAGACAAGCAATAATAAATCGTCGAATGTTAACATTATACAGTCATTATCCTTTAATCTTTTTAAAAAAAACTGTTTCAAATTTATTGATATTTAATTAAAAGTAATATTTTCTAAATAAGCATTCATAGTTTTAATAATATTTTTCTTTCATGTTAAAATACGCGTCCCAGCAAATGCGAGTAATACGTGTATTTCTTATTTTCTTTACACATAATATGAATCTATGAAATGTGATATTAGGCATAATGTTTAATCGGATCTGATGTTTTTGTTTGTAAGTTCGTTTCAAAAGTAGGTAATAAGATCATGTGTTGCTATGGATACGTGTTCTTTAAGCCAAGCATGCGCGTATATACACACATAGCACAAAATTGAAGCTACAATAACGAAATTCGACCAATATGAAATTAAAATACTCGATACCCTAAAGGCTGCTGCGCGTAGTCTGTCAGGGGCACACTACTAAGACTTTGACGTAGTTTGGTTGGGAAACCAGTGGATGTAAAACGTTTCATCTTACTTTTGCCTATGAAGACTTTGTACACGCTGAGCCCCCATGTTTCAAAGGTAAAAGTGTCTTTAAGGTCGTCTTGAATCACATCGCTAGTTATTACGAGTTGAATGAACTCATAAGGAACGCTAGCAAACATTTTTCACAGTAAATTGTAGAATCTAGAACACTTCGTCCGAAAATGCAAAACAAGATCGGTGTCCTAAAGGTCTGCTTTATTTGCTTTACAGTGTACGCTAGACGAGCTCGTATGACTAGATTTTCACATACAAAAATGTGTTACTAATCACTCAAAGATGTAAAACCTACATTGCATTATTACACGGAAGTTTGGCCAATCGTTATTAAATTATTACCGTTATTGTTGCTAAAGTTGAAAAATAATAACCCATGAATAATTGAATTATGCAAACCCTTTAACATTGAGCATAAGTGAAAAGTACGGGACAGCCGTGTAAAAACGTCGACGAGCTGGCGAGGTTCCATAAGTAAAAATAATAAACCGAATTTTGTAAAATTGATGTGTTTGTTTTTCCCCAAATAAATCATGTAAATTAGTTTTTTATTATTAAGGAAATTGTAGTCATAATCGACATGATTCTTGACGATAAAATAGTACAATTTTTTCGTTCCTAGTTTGTAAGATGAAGTTATTCTCTTTGGTAAGGGTAAAATTTATGGGACTTGATTTGGAGACGTCCTACGTTTCAGTGTAACTGGTTGAGACGGGGGGCCGAAGAGGTTTTGCTCACCGACCACAAGATCTCATCTGCGGGGTTGTCGCATGCATATCTCCCCAGTGGCTAATCTTTAGATTTCGATTAGTCCGGTGCTGGCTTTCGTGAACCGCTGGTCCAATGCACGCCATCCGTATTCAAAACAAACCGGTGGTGGACAGGGTGGACACTCCGTTGGAGCACACGGACAGCACAAGCTTCAATTGGCACGTTCGACATGGAAATGTACGGTTCGCATGTGTCCACCGTGCTGTCCTCTTCTGCATGAAAAGTGTCGCCCATAAAACGGCAGCCAACAATAGAAACGACACTCTAGTTGCATCTAAACCACAAAGTAATTTCAAGTCGGCCTTGCCATTGCTATTATTATCGCATTAGTTGTGACCACATGACGTAGTCCATCTCTGTCCGGGTTGTCCATTGTCGGTATTTTATACACCTTATGGGTCACGTTAAGTTAGTCCGTTCAGCGTGATATGTTTAATTTTTTTTGTCTTGTTAACCTACCAGCACAAATGGTAGGTGAGCCATGTGCTGCCTATGTCGCTCATGACAATGAGTAACGAGCAATAAAACATTTGTATGTATAAATGAATTAATAGATTGAAATTGTTTTAGAAGTTTAGATATACGACATTACAATGCATTTTTAGATAGTTAAAAATACGATTAATTTCGTTGTTTATATTGCTCAAAACATTATACTGAATATTAAAACTAAGAAAAGAAAAATAGGACTTTGGATTTAACTTTCAAATGTCTCGGGACAACACATTTAACCACAAATTATAAACAGAAATTGAGATGCTCAATGCTAGCGTTACTAAACATATTTTTAAAAGTTCAACTGTAGTGTTATGGGTTATTCCGTAGAATTCGTAGAAAATTTTGTGTGAATTCCTGTTGGTGCTATTTGAGGTGCATATTTTTACCAATATCCTGGGATCGAATAGACGAGAAGAACCATACAAAACCCTTCATTATAAACGAGAAGAGTCCGCCCTGGGAATTAAACCCAGGACCTTCGGCAATCAAAATTACCGACAACCTTCATTTGCTCTTTGCACTTTCCAATTTTTATCGACTGTCCTTGAGACAGGCATAATTTACTAATTACTTAGAATTGGGGATTGCAGGACTACAATCGGAGTCACGGCAACGGCAAGTAATTGCTATCATCGGCTCCTACCTCCAACTAGGAAATAATTTACTAATATTATATAAGATTGCAGCCCCATATATACTGGATATTTGATGGCAAGAATGCAAAAATAATTAACCTTGCTATTGAGATGCGTCTTTGTGTCATTTTAATTAAAAGTGGCTTCGCTCGATTTTAACGGGTGTTCGTTTGTTTTTATTATATACGTTCGGCGTTATCTTATCGGCTTCGATCAATATGCCGAACATCGAGTAAACCAATTTTGGAAATGCGCTAATCCGAAGTAAATATTTGCGCTCGTTGATCGTGAGATCAGATATTTAAATTCTCTGTTGGTCGCCAGCAATTGCGAGGTTCAATCAATTTCAGATTCTTTAAAGAAAAAACATATTCGGTAACATTACAAGCAATGTTACGATGTGAGCTTCTATCCGATTGGCATTTTGGTCGTAAACACCAAATGGGGACAATTATGGGCGGGGTATGTGATTTGGCAATTTAGAACCTGGGTACATAACACATAAATCCTGTTAGTTTATCGATAACTGTTTTGCTGGAAAAAGGCAACCAACATAAAAATTAACAAAATATATTTATCAAAAATTATGAATCTTGCTCTACTCTTACCTCTGTTTTATTGATTTTTATGACTGTGGAACTGGTCAAACCTGGATCAAACCTTATTGAAAATATTAAAAAAATTGACTAATACATTCAATACAATAATTTTATTTATTATTTTTAATTTTCCCAGCTTTGAAAATATTTTCAAATGTCACAGATCTTTATTGAACTTACAAGCTGATCAAGTTAAATTTATATGTGGTCGTAGGTATCGATATTTCTGATGCATCCATGTCGTCTCCTGCAGGCGTTCCAACTATGAGTGCACGATGACCAGTTGACTCAACATTGCAAAAGGCGAACCGATTGCATAATAGCTGTGTATCTATAAAAGGTTTACTCTTGAGACCCAACCAAGCAAAAATGTACCGATTTTCCTAAATTTTACGAAGCGATAGCAAACAGCCGAAACAGTTCCTCTCGACGATCCTGTATGGATACAATTAACTGGACGATTCCAGGCTTAGATTTGCCGAAAAATGTATACTTAAATTATTCGTGCAATGTGTTTCGTTCGCTAGTCGAGGACGAAACAACATTTTGCTGTTCCTTCTTAAATTTAATCACGCAATACCGAACCGCGAGGTCATCTCTGTCAGGAAATCCACAGGCACCGGGAAAGGTTCACAGGACTAAATCGCCCTAGACTAAATGTTGGCATAGTATATAATGAGGACTAATTCGGGGAATTTCTTAATGACTGGATGCTTACTCTCAATATTTGAAAATCGATCAACTCGCCAACAGCACTTAACACGAGTGTAAATATTGTCTAGGATAAATAATTTGCCCCCGGTTCCCTTTCGCTTCGGCATCTCCATCTCCAGTTGGCGCGGGCCTAATCTTGTCGTGCGGCGGCACGCAACGCGCCTGCGCAGACAACCTCCGCGCCGACCTTCTACCTATACATAACGTAAGACCTACCTAAGGGTTTCGGTAAGGATGGACAGGTACATGCCTAACCTAATGAATATTTACGACGCCAGTTATTAATTAAGAGTTATGCAATTAGGCCGCTGCTGAATAATTGATTGTTCGCACCGACTACCCGCTGCTGTATCTCGGGTTCGATGTAACAACAAACCACGATGTACTACTGACAAACACCCAACTCATTTCGACCGATATATCGAGGATGGGAACGGAGGTCAAGTATATACTTCGCCTGGCCGATTACACAAGTACGGGTGTCGCAGTTAATCTATTCGAAGTAGTGCACTTGTGCTCAAAATATCAAACAAGTGCATGCATTTTTAAAGTTGAGTAAAAAATAAATCGGACTTTCAAGATTGTGATCTACTTATCTTATATTCTACTTTTTAGATCTTCATTTTTAAATGCTTGTTCAACATCGGTAATGTTGAGTCAGTATTTTACAAGATTTTGTTTGAGTTCCTTTAACTAATAATCTTGAAAGGAATTTCTGATTTAGTGCGTGAAAACTCATCAAAATTTTAATTTCAACTTTGCCAATGTATTTTTGAAAAAATAGTTTAAATATGCTTGACATTGAAATACAGCAAAATGTATTTGCATTAGAATTGGGAGCCGTATTGTTAAGGGCAAAGCAAAAATTCTCAAGAAACCTATCTTAGAAATGTTCAGCTTTAAACGTAAAAGGAAATGAAGAAGCATCTTAAAAATTTAATATAAATTACAGGTCACGTTGGAGTGAATTACATTTGATAAAATTATTAACGAATGAAAACGTAACCTTTAAACAAAACGCGGTCAACAACCAGTAAACGAATTCAATGACTCTCGAGAGTGTGGCATTTATAACATGAATGAATGTCTGCGCCATCCTTTAATTTTGTTCGCTCTGCACTCACTATAATGGGTGGCTCTTCTCAATGGATGGCCCCAGCATTTCGCTACTGGTGATACAAAATTTATCAGACACAATAATTCCTAGCTAAGAAATCAACTATTCTTTGCAATTTACTCGACGGCGTCTGACGCTACTTGTTGGTGATCAATAAACTGCACGTTGGACCTGAAATCATTAAGCATTTTTTCACTGTCGGGGAATTGATTAAGTTTGGTGAATGACGACATTCCAAGTTATTTCATTTGAAAAAACATTTTTACTCTTTGGCGAGAATTATAACTTTGGATATGTTATTTTATGATTAATTTATTTGACCGATCGTCGATCCCAAGCTATTCACAATTTTCATAAATTCATAACTTATTTCAAGGCGTTGATAACAATATCTTAAATGGTGAATTCGGGACAGGCCGAATGAAGAAGACGAACCGAGTGTCGAACTCGCTTTTATAATATTTTACTATCATTTTAATTAGAATTGGTAATTGCGAAAAATATAGAGTTCCATGGAGACCGGGAGTTGAGCAATTACCAGTTCTAATTAAAATAATAGTAAAATATTATTATAAAAGCGAGTTCGCCACTCGGTTCGTCTTCTTC